>APFE030782167.1:38184-60184 GCA_000404065.3 Pinus taeda
TGTCAAGAAGGTTGGCAAAACAGTTGTATATCTTGTGGTATATGTAGATGATCTTTTGATGACAGGGAACAATGAAAGCTACATTGCATCCATAAAGAAGGAATTGAAGAAAAGTTTTGAAATGGCCGATTTGGGCTATGTTCGCTACTATCTTGGTATTGAAGTAACTCAACATCTAAAGTTCATATTCCTTTCTCAAAAGAAGTACATTGGAGATCTGTTGAACAAATTTGGCATGACTGAATGCAATCCTCTAACTACTCCAATGGAGCAAAACTTAAAGCTCACATCCATTGAAGGAAAAGAATTTGAGGATGCAATAAAGTATAGATAGCTTGTAGGAAGTCTCAACTACCTACCTACTACCAGACCAGACATTTCGTTCGCTATTGGAATCCTCTCCAGATTTATGCAAAAACCATGTGAGGGACATTGGTCTACTGCAAAAAGAGTTCTAAAGTGCTTGAAGGGAACTCAAGACTTTGGAATTAAGTATACACAGCTGGGCGACTTCAGCTTGATTGGATACTCTGATTCAGACTTCGATGGAGACAAAGAAACTAGGGTATCTACTTCAGGTTATGCTATGAGTCTTAGATCAAGAGTTGTCTCCTAGAGATCACGCAAACAGTGAGTTCCAGTAGATTCCACAACAGAGGCAGAATACGTGGTAGCAGCTGAAGCAACAAAAGAAATTGTGTGGCTCAGAAAAATTCTTGAAGGTTTGCAAGTAAAACAAGTGCAATTTACTCCACTCATGATTGACAATACATCTGCAATAAAGTTGGCCAAAAACACAAAGTTCCATAATCGAACAAAGCATATCAATACTAAATATCATCTGATTCAACATCATGTTGAGGCCAAAACAATCCATCTTCGTCATTGTTCCACTAATGAGCAAAATGCAGACATCTTCACCAAAGCACTTGGAAGAGAAAAGCTTGAAAGGTTCAGAACGATGCTTGGACTCACCAACATCCCTTCAGATTAAGGGAGGAAATGTTGACACCTAATCTTAAGTATTAGGTGAAACAGTTGTAATTAATGTAAATAAATAATAGAGAAGATAGGAAGTCGGGAGATGAACCGAACAGTCACTCCCTCTAGTATATAACAATGATCAACCTTAATGAATAAAACAGACTTCTGATTTGAGGAGTTACCTCTTGGTCTGACAAAAATTTTCATGTTTAGCTAAATGTTTGCTTATTAACTCAATTATTTAAATATGTGATGACTAAAAGAGGGTATAGATTAAACTCATCGGTTTATTAACTCAATCATATAAAAATGTAATGACTAAAGAGAGTGTAGATTAAACTCATCATTTAATTGTTTTTTTCATATACTCCAAATATACCCTTCATGCAATCTTTCACGTTATGTTAAGCCTCTCATTCTGAATGTTTTTTCACTGTTATGTAAATAACTCTGTATCATCGCACATATTAAGGTCCACTGACATTATTGATGGATAAGATTTTCGTATATAAATGATTGGGCACATGATGGCTATCGTATGACTTGTCAGAATGCGGTGATATTTTTTTAATAGTTAAAAATTAAAGAATATCTGTGAAAATATCAAGGTTACTTTTGAGTTGTTGTCTTGTTGAGATATTGGAGGCAAGGATGCTGTATTTTTCACTGTTCATGGAGTGTTAGACTAAGCTAACAACATTTGTCCTTGTCACATCCATAGAAAAGAGATCACAAACCTCCAAATGGTCTATGAAGTTGTATAATTGCTAAGCAAAACTTCTATTTCTGAAGAAAGATGAATATTTTGGTCAAGATAATCCACAGGAGCCAGGAAAAAGATGGAGTGGGGACTTTTTGCTACACAAGAACCACTCTCCCGCAAGAGATTGAGATTGGCCTTCCTAACTATGAGAAACCTGATCTTAGACAAGATTGAGATTGGCCCACATAACTATGAGAAGTCTGTCTGCAGAAAAAAATTTTGTTAACATGGTATGTATCAATGTTGCTAGCATCTCTGATTACTTTTGCCAAGATTTTCAAATAGCCTATTTTTGTGTCCAGGTTCAAATTTATGCTTCCCAATATTTTCTTTGTTTCCAAATAGTTATTTTATGGACCCTGTTACCCACCATTTTGTGGGTGATATTGTTAGTGGGAGAAACGTCCCTTAGGTAAGGGTTGACAACCTCAACAGATCGAAGGGAGACTATCGACAAGAAGCACTCATTCAAGCAAGCAAACTATGAAAACTATTAAAGTTGGGTTTGTGAAGAATACCCAGAGGTCCTACGTTTGATGTTGATCCCATAGGGTCCAAAGTTCAAACCCTTGATCCTGTAGGGTCCAAACCCTCTGTTTCCTCCAAAGTGTTCAAACTTGCAACACAAACCAGAGAAGCATATACACAGCAGATAGTTCAAAGAATGTGCATATTAAACATGTTAGATCATCAACTATAGATATATAAAGCATGATATATTAGACATAAATTATAAAAAAAATGAGATCACAACATTTCAAGAACAAGACAGAGCTTCTTTATTGATCTCAGCAAATAGATACACCCTGATTCGACCATGTCACCAACGAACCTTCCTCTGGATCCGTCCAGCCCAAGCCTCAAAGATCACCTCTCAATATGTGCAAAAGAATGTCATATAATGGAAGATGAACATCTCTGCAAGGAAACAAGGGTTTCCTATGACTGAGAGTGCAAGAGGCACAAGGAAAATCAAACTTGATCTTGGGACAAAAAGACTATAATGTCGATATCCTATCTCCTTCTATATTTTAGGTCTTCCCATGAGGTGTATAAATACCACCAGAAATCAATTGATTCAGTTAGGCCACGGGCTCCTATAAGTGGGCTTCCAGTAAAACATGTAAACCCCACTCAAAAAATAGGAAATATTTTATTTTTCTAATATTTTAAATTATATACACGGGTTTGGTATTATGGTACCCGTGTAAAAATTCGATTACCCGAATCAACATTGCAACAACTGATTAAGTTCCTTCTATTTTTTAATTACTAAACAAATTATTTATTATTTCATATAGCAAACACCAACTAACCCCAAGGGTTAGCTCAGTTGGTCAAAATTAGTGCCTCGCCATCGGGAGGTCACAGGGTCCATTCTCCCCGAAGCCCTTGGGGTTAGGCCTAGCTAGTAGGCCACGGGGCTAGATTCCCTTTGTGGTCGATCAACCTAGATTTTTCCATGGACGTAGTGCCACCCATTGACCAGGGTGTTTGTCAACCACAACCAAGAAAAAAAGTAAACACCGAAACTAATACACTACAGTCTTCACCAATTAAATTATAAGCGGAAACAAGAAACTGAGCAAGAAAGAAATATACAACACATCACACTGTTGTTTTTGGACAAAAGTCCCTAGAAAAACCCAATGCGGGAAAATCAGTGCAGCAGCTAAGGGTTTTATTATTAGGCAGTAGTTTTTTTAATACAATCTCTGGATGCCTTGCTGGCTATCCAGTACAGAGAATATCACTGACAGAAGAATAGTGAGAAGTACCTCACACTATCACAGGGGATCTCGACTAATCCAGCCACAGAAATGGCTTGCCCCTTGCTACCTCTATATAGTCACTACGTCAACCCATCATCAGAACATCTAGGGACAACGTCACTCCCTCTGTTGATCGATTTTCCTCCCATGAACTTTGATTTCCACCTCCCATTCTCACACCCCGGCTTCCGGCTTTAGAAATGATTCCTCCAGCAAAAATACAGACCTCCTCAGTCAGCTTACATTGACTAGCTTAGGCTCTGTGCTACATTTCCTAGATCTCTCTCTGCCTCCTCTGTTGAGTATTCCCGAATCAGGAGAAATCTCCAACCGGAACTATCCCTGCCCCTCACTGCAAAAGATCACTTCGAATTCTCTTCCTAGCAACTGTTGTGCTTTAAATTCGATCTTCTGATCTCAACTTGATGTGTCTTCCAAATGCCCATCAAGCCTTCTCTTATAATCCTTTTGTTGAGAACAAATGGCCCATATTAGATCCTAATCAATGGCTCAGATCATTTTGTCTTGATCCTCTTCTTCTTCTAGAAGTTTCACCCATAGTTATATTATTACTCTTTAATTATTTTAATTTCCTAAGTTTAGACTTAGGCACCATTAAAAATAATTAATTATTTTAATAAAACTGATTTCGTGTGGAATTTCCCAAAACAATTACGAGGTATTGTGGAATACATGTGTCCAAGCCTCCCTGCAAATTTTGAGGCTTAGAGCACATCCGATGCTACCAAAAATCAACAACCTGCGTGTACACGCACTTTTATTGTTAAATTTTCTAATTGTTCTATGTTGTATCAGTTACTTTAGCCCAATATATATTTTCATTAACAATGCATCCAATTATTAGCAGATGATCAATCATAAATGTAACTAAAGAAAGAACAATATATGCAGTGACAAAGCAGACAACAACACAACCATAAGAGACAGCAGATTGGTCCAAGACCAGGGAAAAACCCCACTAGGGGGCCTTTCAAATCTTCTTCTTTAGTAGATCGTCATAAAAAGATTTTAGCAAAGAGTACAATGATTCCAATACATGTAATTGCAGCGGATAATAACAAATCAGATCTACAGATTTGTGTGATAGCAGGTAGAAATCCAGATCTACCAGATGTTAACTGTAGCTGAGATATCAAACCCTAGATTGAAACTGGGTCGCCCTCATCAACATTGTCTGCGAACGACCGAAACTCCCAGGTTGCTCTCTTGGATACTGTATACGAGCAACTGTGACTACAGAGTCGCTCTCAGGAGGCCTTAATGCATGCAACTATGGAATAATACATTTGAAACCCAGAGTCGCTCCCTTAATATAGTTGTGCGAGTGACCGAGATGTCCTTGTCACTGCCAAGACTACTCTGTGCAAGCGACTGAGGACCGAAATCTTTTGATCTGCCTTTGAACCCAGAGTTGCTCTCACTAAATTGTCTCCAAGCGACCAAAGAGCCAAAGTCGCTCCCTTGCCTATTATGTGCCGCGACCAGGGACAAAAATGTCCAGATCTGTGCCAGCGACCAAAATCCGAAAAACCCTAACTCAAATCGAACCTTTTGCCTGTAATTTTGGACCTTGTGCGAACTCCTTCCAATGTACCTGTGTGAGCCAAGACAAAATAGAAGAATAGAAAGATGATGATGTGATGAAATGAACTTGAGATCACTTCCTTTTATAGGCTTTCTTGAGAGTTAACTTGGGGTTAAGATTGACCCAAGCAGTTACCCATGTGGTTAGGGCCGACCCATTGCATAATGTATGTATAAATAAAATAATTCAAAAATTAACTTTTGTTTAACCAAATTAGGTGATCTTTAGGTCGATTTTGGTCCTCTCAAAAAGAGAAATTTAATGCAAGCATCAACTTGGTCATCTAAGTTGTCTAATGTGGAATTTTAAGCAACCAATGATATTCTTACCCTAGACAAGGTGGAGAGAGGATCAAAGAGAATATTATTACTCAAAGATGTTGTTTTGACCTTGGGCAGTGTTAGCCTTGGGGATGGCAGGGCAAGTTTTGGTCCCGGAGCTAGGGCTTGGTTGCTCTCCCAATTGCGCTATGGGAATGTCTTCAAATTTGGAGGAGAGCTAGAGGAAAGCCAGTGCAGGAGACCCTAGGAGATCGAATTTTTTTAATGGCTAACTTATCCGGAAATTGATGCCCTAGGCGCCCCAATGTGGCTAGACTTGGGAGAAGGTGAAGGAATAAGAGTTTTGGTAACCACCCTTGGCAGATCAATGCCTTAATCCTTGGGAGAATGAATTCTATGTTGATTATGTGTAAGATTTCTTGGTTCCAAGTCAAGGAAGCCTCAAAATTACTTCACAAACCCTCTAGGTCAAGTGAAAGTAATCTTGCAGCTTTTATACTTCAAATGCACAAGAGGAATGGCTTACCGAGGTCAAATTTTACCCCTAGGATATTTCACTCACACTACATGGCCCATACATGGAGAGAATGTTATAATAGAGACAATTCCACAATATTAAGCAATGCAACGATTAACCCTAAAACAACGAAAATCTCAATTCAGCATATATGACAAAAATTAACAAGAATAACATCAAAATTCTGTACTTAAATGCAGTAGAGTATATCCAACCATTCGCAAATGAAAATAGAGAAACTCCAAGAGAAGATAGACCAATAACCATACATCAAAATTCATCCATAAAAGCTCCAATTCATCCTCAAGAAAAAGTGTGAAATTCTCTAAAGAAGAGAGATGTCCAATCCAATGTGATGATGAGAAATGATTTCACTTCACTTGTATTTATACACATCTTAGGTGTTCGAATTAGCCTCCTTGGCCTACATAAGCGCCAAAAATAAAATAATGTGTTAATAATACAACCTTTTGGTGACAAGCCAACAACTAGCTCATAAATGAAAATGTAAGCCTCTCAAGAGGTCAAATAAAAATCAATGCATGTCGTAGGGCCCTCTCAGAGGCCTATTGAGGTCCATGGGTGCCACAATGAATAATAGGACCCTCAAAAGAAATGGACAAGAGGTTGACCCCTTGTAATAACTTGTGGTGCTCCAAATAACATCTACGGGTACACAAGTGTGCTCATGGGTCTCCAAACAAATCGAAGATGCCTGTAAATTCTCCACAAGGGCTAAGATGATAATGTAGGTGATGCCACATCATCGTACAGTCCTGGATCATCTGCCAAGTGTATGGTGTAGATCTAGGGCCAGCTGAGCATGATGGATCAGGTGCATCATCCTCGTCCAATAAGTGAACCACGAGCAATCTTTGAATGGCTGTGGGGATTCATGAAGTGCAATCTGCTGCTGTGGAAGCCCATGGCTCTCAACGTTCACCCTATATGTGTCAATGTAGCCCTCTGGAGGATTAGGACCCTGTATAGGGAGACCAAACCCAAATGGAAACCATCCACAATCCTGTATAAGATCCAATGCATCCCTTAGCCTTCCAGTACAATAAGTCATTAGAGAAATTGAGTTAATGAGCTTACCTAATCATGGACCACAGGAATGGAATTCATAATGGTTTTCCCTTCCATACTGGGCTTCGAGATGTGCTAATGTCTCCCAAACTCCTAATGGGGCTAAACAAGTATCCTATTAGGTGGTTTCTACCTCTAAGGGGGATAATATAGTAAAGGTACATCCGTCAAAAGGTGGTGGCATGTGAGAGATAGGTGGATGAAGTAAGGGATGAGAAGGGGCAGCTTTCGGTCACATGTTGGGGTACAAGGGTAGCTAATAAGAGGGAAGCCCACACTTGGGTTTATAACGTGTAGGAGACAGAAATCATGGTACATGAAGTGCCCTGACTTTGATTTTTCCACCCTTCTTTATATGCCTTTTGCCCTTTTATGATTTTTTTTATTAATTGCTTGGGACTCAAGGGGTTAGAGCATGATGTATAAGATATAGTAGTGAATTCCCCTCTTTTAAGGTGGGGTGGTTCATCACCCACTAGGGGTTGGGACAATCATGGATTCATGTATGATGAAAAAGGGAAACCAAGGTGATGGCCATGATGGTGGGGTAGAGCTCATGTATTGGATTTTTCCCACGTGCTAAATGTTTTTGTCTCGGCCATCTTTTGCATTTTATGGTACTTTTCCTGTTCAATGTGACCATATATGCTTTTAAGTTTCTTTTCAGCTGCATCAACCTCCAGGCTTCATTCCAGGCCATGACCCAAGGTGTGGGCAAGGGGAAGGGGCGAGCTGACCCTATGTGGACCCGATGGAGGAATTTGGACCCAGGTGGGAGAAATGATGGATGGGGTAATAATAAATGGAAAGAGAGTAATATGAGTGGAGAAGGGAGCGGGACCACGCAACCAAAATCGGGGTTTCCCGTGAAATACCATCCCTAGAACCAAATTGTCAGTAAAAGAGATGCAACGAGACTAGAATACAAGGTTAATTCCTAAAAGGGGTCTAGGGGACATAAGCATAGACCTAGCCCATTCTCTCCACTGAATCCCCCCATTAATCCATACCCAGAAGCGTCCATGATAAGCAAACTACAATACTCAATGTCCAAATGACAAGGCATACCTTTAGATTTGGGAGGCCCACCTTCAAACATACGATTATGGCAGATAGGCGAGGGACCACATGGCTGGCAAAGGTGGCAAAGAAATGGCACAATGAGCTAGTTGATCACTGCAAGGAGCTGTTGGCTGCCAGTTAAAGACCATCTTGGAGGAAAAAAATTCTCCTAGAGATATTACCCACAAAATGGTGGGTAACAAGGCACAAAGTGATCAAGCTAGAGATCTTTCAAGAGAGAGGCTCAATAGTGGTTCAAGGCTTCAAAGAAGAAAAATGTTGTCAAAGAAAATCCCTAGAAAAGATACTCAACACCTAGGGTTTTGATATTTTCGTTGTTGATAGGTATTCATAAGTTCAAAGCCCAGGTGAAAAGGTTTCTTATGATATACTTCAATAAGTACTAAGCTCATACAACCTTCAAGGAAGTCCTCAAGTTGAGGGGAAAAGAACTAGGGTTTTCCTCTTGGAGCAACATCTAGGACAAGAGATTTTATGGCTGAAATTTGAGTGGATGCCCACTAAGCTTGGAGAATAGGTTGTCTAAACCCTAAGCTTGATGTTTAGGCTCTCAAATCACCAAAATTCCTCCTCCCTAAAATTTCGCTGCAAGCCCTAGATTTTCGCCCTATCCTTTAAAGGACCAATTTTAGGAGAGAAAATTATGGAGAAGATTTAGGATTGATCACTAATGACTTGGACTTAGTGCCTTATCCTTTAGGCATATGGAGTCAAGGATGAGATAGATAAGTTATATCCTTTTTGAGGAGGTTAAAAATTGATGTCCTAGGTATCAGTTTCTAACATTTAACAACTTTTAAAGAAAATGGAGTTTGATGGAGAGATTTAAGATTTCCTCCACTAAGAACATTCACTACATGTTGTACAATGAATAACATATGCAAAACTAGATAGCCTTTCAAAATTAATTTTCAACAATTAGGGCACAAAATAGCATAACCTAGAAGCAACAATTCCATGCATTAGACAATTTCAAAATAGAAAATATTCAACAATAAGCACTGACAAGACAACATGTAGTATATCCATCCATTATCCAAAGACAATAAAAAATAGCTTCCAAATATCAAAATCCATCCAATAGATATCCAATAGCCAAGAAGGAAAAACTGTGAAATTCCTCTGAGTGGTTGAATTCCAAGTGTGATGATGATGAGAGACTAAATGAAGTCTCTCATATTTATACATGTCTAATCAAGTCTAATTTTAGCCTAAAGCCCCTCTTAGTTGTCAAATGGAGAGCGAAAAGTAATTGTGGTTACAAGCCAACCACATAGCCAATGTAAAATCATAAAGATAAACCCACAAGAGGGCCAAAGTGATGACAACATCACTGCATGGGCCTATTGGAGACATGTGTTGATCTCTCTTGATGCCAAACTAAAGGAAGAGGGCTCCAAAAATCATCCTCTAGGGGTTGGCCTTTAGATATTCATGCAAATCATCATGTGGACCCCAGTTTTGTGTTTGGGGCACACAATGGGTCTCATGGGTCTCATGGTGATCAAATAGCCAAGATCTGCTCCATCATTGAGGGCTCGAAGAATGGTGCTATCCCTCCCATGTCTCGAGGGGTGAGACAACCACATTTTGGCCTCAAATCAGTTGTCAAACCATAGGTTCACTACTAAGACGAGTGGGGCCATACTAGTCCAAGTGCATCATCTCATGAATAATGTGGGGCAAAGTATAGATTGCTCTGGTGTTGTAGATGCCCATGGAGTGGAATGATGATGCTCTGCAAGTAACAGGAGTCCCATGGCTCCCAACACTTCACCTGTATGGTGTCATATGCTCCTCTAGTGGACTTAGGCCCTAGTTAAGTTGCCCAACCCATGATGAAAGCACCCACCAATCACACATAATGTTCAGTGTTGCATCTTCACATGCAATAATCCATTAGTGCATCTAAGTGAACCAAGCTTGTCAATCAAGGGAAAATTGAGACTTCATATGGGGCCTCCCTTCCAAAGTTGGGGTTTTAATCTTGAAGTAGTGTTACCTCCCTCGATAGGAGTGGTTAACAAACGATCCTATTAGATGTTCCCAGCCCCTAAGGGGAAAGACATCGCGGTTACATGAGTTACCCTAGCCTTTGTTTTTCCACCCCTTTTATTTGTCTTTTGCTTTTTCTTGCTTTTTCTTTGTATTGTTGGTCAAAGCTCGAGGAAATGAGAGCATGTTGTGAATGATGTAAAGTAATTATCACCCCTTAAGGTGGGGAAATTCATAGTCCACCAAGGGTTAGGACATGGATGGGTTCCTTTAATGATGTAAAGGGTACTCAAGGGCCCTAGGAACTAGGGTGATGTCCATAATGATAGGGGGTAGAGCTCATGTTTGGCTTTTCCCCACGTGATATATTAAATGTCCCGACCATCTTTTGCATTTTGTAATCGTCTCTTCTTTTGCTTCTTGCTTGAGGCCATGATATGCTTTTAAGTTTCTTTTAGCTACATTAACCTTTGAGAAAACGTTTCCAGGCCCACCCAAATATGTGGACAAGGGGAGGGTTTGTGCCTATGCCTTGTGGTCTTAGTGGTCATGTGGACCTAGAGAAGGGAAATGGTGGAATAGGGCTTGTAATGTGCGGAGGAGAGTGAAAATTGTGGAACAGGGAAACAAGACCACACTACCAAAATTGGAGTTTCGCAAGTAGTGCCCTTCCTAAAGCCATAGGGCAATAGGGGAGATCCCACGAAACTAGAGTTGAAAATTAACCCTCTATTTAAGGTGAGGGAACAAGACCACAATCAAAGCCCTCCCTTCTTCCAAGTCACCCAATAATCCATGCCCAAATAAAAAACAAGCATAAGCCCCCGATTGCACAATGAAAAACATACACTTTTGGGTCGGATTGCCCACCTTCTAACATATGCTCTCAATTGATGGGCGAGGAAACATATAACTAATGCAAGGAGCGGAGATAAAGTGGCACATCACATCGGCTACAAGGTGGCTATCAGGGGTTGTCAGCTGCTGCTAGAAGAAGATGAATAGGAGAAAAGCTCTCCTAGGGGTACCCACTTTTAGTGGGAAACACAACCTTAACCATGATATCTCAAGTCTTAAGGGTCTATTGAGAAGCCATTAATATTTAGTAAAGAAAGACTTATACCAAATATGGTTTCAAATGATAGAAATATCTATAATATCTCAAGTCTTAGGGTCTATTGAGAAGCCATTAATATTTAGTAAGTGAAGAAAGACTCATACTAAATATGGTTTCAAATGATAGAAATATCTATGAAGCATGTGCAATATTGGAAAAACAAATGGAAAACCTTTGAATGAAATCTTTAAATCAGATTTCATAAATATGTGATTTATAGGATGAAAACAGTTTCTTGTTAAACAAATTTGATTTATTAAAAAGAGAAGTAAAAAATTATGAAATGATAAATAAATTTAATAAAAGGTGAAGAGTACATCTTGGAATTGAAGTAAAAAGATAGAAGTGTAATTTCTCCATAAATAGAAGAGTGCACTTAAAATATGTTATGATCTGAATCTTTTTGTCACATTTTTTCAATAGTTTTTGTGCAATATTTTGGTTAAAATTTGGAAGAGTTGCTAGAATTGTGAACGTCAATTATTGAGATTTCACAATCCACATGCACTAAGGGTTTTTAAGGGAGCTATCCATTTATGTATTTAAAAATGCAATTTCAGCAATAAAAAACTACAATTTCACCAAAATTTTATAACTAGATTTTGGTAATCATGATGACTGGGAAAAATCCAAATAATAAAATATTTAAACTTATTCAAAAATACATTATAATTTAAAAAATTCAAGACTAAATACAATTTCTTTTTCATACATATTTGGAATCAAAATAAGAAATGTTCAATTGGAATATTTTATTAATAAATATTTTCAATAAAAGTCTGTTAGGATGAATTAGTAACTCTACAATGCGCCAATATTACTTAAAAGGTTTCGATGATCGTTTCCCATTGTGCTTAGAGGGAGAAGCTTTCCTAAACTAAAGGGCATGTAATCTACTTGATTATTAGCATTCTAATTAATAATTATTACGTAAGTTGTCCTTTATTATTGTTGTAATCTTAAGTACTATATATGTTAGTCTTATTCACTGCATACTTTGGATAATATGTGTTTTGGCCCCATTGTTTTAATGTCCATGGCATTTAGGGATTACTACAAAGTACGTCACAAGCTCTATCCTCTTTTGCACAAAAAAACTCCTTTTACTTGGATTGAAATTTTGAATGCATGTTGGTCTTCTCAAAATGTTACCGACTTTTAGTGGATTACTCGCTTTAAGTTCCCCTCCTGCTCCAAATTTGAATTTCTCAAACATGTTCTATGGGAGTAAAGTTTGCGTGCCAATGTTGGAAGCTTGTTCAACGCGAGCTTTCCTATACAGGAGAGCAGCTTTGATTAAGGACTCTGAGTCACTCATTCCCTGCCTGTATGTTGTCATGTGGCATTGTATACAAATTGTAGTGGTGTTTTTTCTTGGAAAATGCATTTTAAGCGCATCTTTGATGTATCTATTAATTTTGTTTCTATTTTCTAGAAGTGGAAAAGTTATGTCAAGATAAATATGTACCCAGATCAAAACCAAAGGCTATCTACTTGTCTATCATGTTAAAAACATATCTATATCTGCATTATTAGCTACAATAAGACAACTATCTACCTTTAGATATTTGTTTTCGGTATATTAATATTTAAAAAAGATAGATTACCTGCTTTTTAATAAATATTAGTATTTAAAAAAGGAAAAATTACATACTTTCAATGTAGTTGGCTTGTTTGAATTCATTTTCAACTATGGTTTACTATTAGTTTCTTATTCTAACCATGTTTTAGAGAATTTTAGTTCTCTTTTACACTTATAGACCCCAGAATGTATCATGGCTGAGATTACTTTTTACTACATTGTTAGATCATTTAGTTCAGAGAAAATGTAGGTTTGCTTTATTACAGTTTATACTTGGGCAGTGACTTGGCTATTAATAATTTGAGAAAGGATAGGTATGAAATGATTACAGTTTATACTTGGGCAGTTACTTGGCTGTTAATAATTTGAGAAAGGATAGCTATGAAATTATCAATCTTTTTAATATAAATATATGATGGACAATTTGAAATTATATAGTTAAAAAAAAATGAAAAAGAATGAGGTTTCATTGATTAAAGTTTATACTTGCGCAGTGACTTGGCTGTTAATAATTTGAAAAAGGGTAGGCATGAAATTAATCTTTGCGTGTTTGTTTTCATCATAAATCTTTTTAATATAATTGTATGATGGACAAATTCCAAATGAAAATCCTTTGTATGGATTAAGTCTTTCTTTCACACGTCCCAGATAGGCATGCACGAAATATTCACATGTATACAGATACTTTATTCTAGTCTACGGATAGACATGTTTTCGGTCATTTACATACGGTGATTTGTTAGTTATTCGTTACAACTGAAGAGAGGTATGCTTTATTTATTTATTTTCCTTTATATCGCTTTGTTGCAGTTCATAGAGTATGTGAAGGTCAAACACGTATAATAAATAGGGAAATTTTCAAAAGCATAAATTCTGATCATATATATCATTGATATTTTTTATTTTTAAAATTTTGAGTCGATGTTGCTTTTGTCTTCATGCAGAGAAGTGGATATACTTGGTATATTCAGGCATAGGAATACATACAAACTATGCATTGATCTGTTACAATCCAAAAAGATTGATATACAAAAGCTTATTACTCATCGCTTTGGATTTTCTCAAGACGAAGTGACAAAAGGTTTCAAGGCAAATGCAGCAGGAGGAAATGTAATCAAAGTCATGTTCAATCTTTGATCTTTTGACAATTTATCAACATAAGTACGTGTTTATCATGTCTAAAATGCTTCCTCTATTGTAATGGAGCTTTTATAATTGTTGTGAAAGAGTCATTTAAATATTCGTCTTTCTGGATTTATTTGTTAAATGGAAATTCTGGTAGATTTCCCTAACTTCAAAAACGCCATCTTTGTTGTATAAATATACATATTAAAAAATAATATTTTTCTATAAAGGAAGCCATTGCTACATTTACTTTCATATGCTTAATTTGATATGCTTAATTCTTTCCATTTTATTTCCATTTTATTAGTAAGCAATAACCACAATAAACAAGTGACTTTTTGTACTTTCTAATTTACTTTGATATGCTTAATTTGATGTGCTTAATTCTTTCCATTTTATTAGTAAGCAATAACCACAATAAACAAGTGACTTTTTGTACTTTCTATAAAGGTATTGCCTATTTTCAGAGTATTTGGAATGTTTTAGCTTTGAATGGATTCGGGCATTTACTATATGATTACTTAGGTGGTCATTAACTAGCATGGATGGACATTATAGTAGAATGATGGTTAGAAGGGTCAGCTTTGGGTGCCCTTGCAAGGTTATTCGGGAGGCAGAGCGGAAGCGAGGAGTAACATTTTCAAAAACTCTTGGTTTGGGAGCGAATTGGAAGAAATTTTTTATATAATATATATTTTTATATATTTTGATGCATGTGTCAACAAAAACATGTAGAATGATGAATTAGATATAAAAACCATGGATTGAACCATATAACATCAATCATCTAGATGTTATAATCCTCATCAACCACGTCTACAAGTTAGTAACATACAACATATCGAGCCTCATGATTCATCCATCTTAAAGTTTCAAGCTTTCAAAATTAGATATATAACATTTATCATCATTGATCACTAAAGTTGTACCTTGTACTTGTAACCATTACTATTACTGAGTAACCAAACGATAACAAAGAATATCTAACTGAAATGAAATGTTTTAGCTTTCAACTTTGACGAAGCATCATATTCATAATTCATTACCAATGAGTTATAATTGCCAACTTCAAACTTAAATTATCATATATTGTTTACAAAAAATATCATAATAATATGAAAGTGTCAACAGTTATAAAAACTATTAGAAACTAGAAAAGACAAGTAAATCTATTATCTATTGCTAATGCTTAGGCCTCTTGCCGCCACGAGAAATGCCTAATTTCTGAGAAAGCATGTAGAATGATGAATTAGTTATAAAAACCATAAAAACATGGATTAACCATATAGCATCAATCATCTAGTTGCTATAGTCTTCGTCAACCACAGGTCCACAAGTTACAAGTTTTGATTTATATAGCGTGTAAGGGTGCACATAACCAAAATAACATCGATTGCAATCCATCTTTGAACCGAAAATACATTAACAAACATGCTATAGATGGTCTCTATCATCCAAAAAATCATGCTACAACAAATACCTACATATCATCAAAATCATTGCCTATCTTGGGATATTTTTGTAGAACCCTAACTACAAATTTCAACCAGACAGGGATCAAAATTTAAATTTGCAGAAGAATACCTGGAATCAGTTGGAGGTGTTTTAGACTGTGGTCGCTTCCAATGTTGTAGCTACCAAACTGCTCTTTACCTCCCAGCCTGTCTAGGGTCTACCTTTACGGTCCCTAGATCCAAAAGACAAATCTTTTGGCCCCCGTGCCCAAAATTCCAAGAACAATCAAACTCAATCTCTGTAATTCTATTAGATATTCTTGTCTCTTCCCAAAGTCTCTTCTGGTTTCATAGAATTCTCTATCTCTCAAAAATGAACTCCCTTTCCTGAAATGCCTTTCCCCTCTTATATAGAATCTTGCTCCGCCTCCAAATAGTGACTCCATGTTCGAGGTTCCTCTAGCGAGGGGATAAGGTGATAAACTTTAGCTGAAGTCTAAGCAAGCATCTGTCACTTGCGTTAACAGTTGACAACTATTTCCTTTCACTGTAAAACATTTATATCTTTATTGTATTCATTTACCTTATGATTCCTTTTGACTTTATATTATTATTATGTTCCCTTTTGAATTTATATATATTATGGATTCTTTTAAGTTTGTATAGTTTGTAGATTTTATATTCTCCTTTTAGTTTATATAAAATTTAATTATATAATAAATATATATATTATTAGTGGAATTCCCCTTCTATGTATAACATGGGTATAACTGTATAATATTTAATTTATTTCATATATAGATAATAATTATATATATCCTATTATATTTTTGTGATACATTGTCTTTCTTTATCTGTATATTTATATCATAATAATAGTAGTACATACATTAAGTACCTCACTCAATATATTTAATATTTATGTGCGTTAGGTATTCACTTAAAACTTTCAATAATTAATTTGTTTATATTTTTTTGACAATTTTCATAATAAGTTAATATGTATACTAGCACAGTGCATGCATATGTAGCTATCATATGCATGTCTCGTATACATGCTAATATTCCTATGTTTCCTATAATTTGAGATGGCCATTACACATTTTCATTAATATCACCCTTTAAGCATTAACATGAGATAGAAAAAAATTAGGATGTCAAGTTAAGATTTTGTTTGAGTGATGGCTACATTTTTAGTAGAGTCATGATAGAGGATTTCAACAACCAATGTCACTAACATCAAGGTACAAAGAGGGATTGGTGCTCTTGACGAGTTCTGTATCTTAGTACATGACAAAATCCAATGGAAACATTGCAATTTCCCCAATCCTGAAATCCTGAAAAACACATAAGTTTGCTGGATTTTGAGTGAGATCTAAAATTCTACTTTCTTCATATGAAATCCAATGAGGTCGGAACCACTCTCAAACATCTTGAGTCAATTCATGGTAATGTTAAAAATTTAAGTAAAATGATGAAAATGAAAGATAAGGAGAATGTCACTTTTACTTATTTAACATTACCATGAATTGCATATCAATGCTAGGGCCATAGGCTTGATCATTAGGCTGCCTCACTAAAAAATTATTGATTCTTTGAAAAAACATTGTGTTTGGAATGTGTTTGCATAAAAAAATTTGCAATAAAAACTAGGGAGCAAAAAAAAATTAGGGAGCACGCTCCCGAAATTTGCGCTCAAAGGGAGCGGGTTCGGGGGGGGCGCTCCCCTACAACCATGTGCCCTTGTACATTGGCAAGGTGCATCATGGACATGTTGGGCACCCTCGCTCATAGATTGGGCACATCAGCGACATGGGTAGCTCACAATAGTTGGATGTACCAAGAGAAGCTTGGAAGGGAACTTGGTGAGGAAAGAAAAAGAAGGTTGTCACAGGCAACCTCATTTGCAAACATGAATTTTGCATGACAAACAAGATTGGCATAGAGAGATTAACTAGCTTGGGTGCTTGGACTATGAGCAAACCAATGTTGTTGGGTGGCGAACACTTGGAGATTGAGATGGTAAAGAGCATTTAGACACAAGCATTTGTGGATTGCAATCATGAGATGCACTTGTTACGTGCACGTCTACCAAGCATGCATCCACAGAGCGCACATCTGCTAAACACACTTGAGTGTAATTGAGTGAATTAAATGGTTTGGGAGTATTTGTGGACACTCCAATGATTTGGGGATATTTGGATGGACTCAAGTGGTCTAGGTGCAATCGTGCAAACTTAGATGGTTTGGGACGAGTTGGACATATGGACTAGGAAAAATTAGGACAAGTTGGATGGATGAACTGGGGGGACGTGGGACAAGTTAGACAAGATGAATTAAGTGACTTCATATGATTTTCGTGCTTGAGATGATATGGGATAACTTGGGCAGAAGATTGAAAGACAAGTCATTGAATTGAAGCAAGTTGATAGACAACACTTGGGTCTTGTTTGCACAAAACCCCTTTGGGAGTTGAAGAAATTGGTAGATTAGGGAGAGAAAATCTCAATGCAACATCTAGAAGAATTCATCATTTAGTGTCACATGCAAACCCTTCTCTCCATTTAGGTTGGTGCTTTCCCACCACAAGGGGGTGTACCTATTCTCCAATGCAATGTTTACCTTGTAAATATGACAAAATAAGCACAACAAACAAGCATGTAATAGTTTTTTTGACTAGCAACTATGCAACCAAAGGGTTTATAAAACAATTTGTAGATAAAGTGGTGGAATTATCGCTAACATTATCTTTTAATGAATAAAGAAAACTAGAAAGAAAGCTTGTCAAATGGGAGACGTTTTACCAAAAAAAAGGCTTAGAACTTCACAAATATTACACAAGAAATCATCAAATTTCCAATAAAGTCATAGACACATATAAGATCAAAACCAAGCATTAATTTGCAAATGTCAAGAGGTTGGTTGCACGAAGAAAACAACGATAGAACCAAGATAGTGATATTCCTGCACAAGAAAATAGAAGCTAGAAGAGAGAAAAGAGAGAAGGCAACGAGAAGAGAGAATAATCTACTACTAACGAAGAAGTTACAACCCTAAGCCAATTTCCAACTCCTATAGTAAACCATCTCTAAATCCTATGCACATTGGGAAATAAAGAGGTGGAACTCCTCATGCAAGAGTAGCCTACTCAGTTGCAGCTACTTCTAGTTGAAGTGAGTATGAACCTTGTAATCGTGGGGAAGAGTAAAGTGTCAAGTGCTCTTAGTTAGAACTAGGGATTAGTTGAGTCAACACAAGGTGAAATATCTTGGAGTGTCAATGCATATTACCTCAATAAAGAGTATTCTCTAGTCAAATAGCAACAAACTAGAGAAGGAAACCATGGGCATGGGTGATGTCGGGTTTGGTGGAATGAAGTGAGGAAAGCATGGATGTAACACCCCCTCACAGGTCTACCCAAAGTAATCATGCCAACCGGGGTAAACATGAGAAGAGAGGCTATTATGACCCGATTCGACCTCCTATGTCACCTTAAGTGGAATTGACAGAACATCACATACAATCATCCAACATCATCAACAAAACCCTCAGGAGACAAGTCAGACACTCAGACAACTTGTGCCTGGGTCCCATTATTATTCTGTAGCTCTTAGGCCATAGTAGCTCTCATGTTACGGGCAAGGGAGCGACCAGAAACCCAAAGTCGCTTTCACAAGTCTGCCTGCCAACAACTGTGGACCAAAATTACTAGTTCTATGCTAGCGACCCCATGATTTAAGCCACTTTTCTAGCTCAAAATCCTAGCCTTTGCCCATAACTTGTTGTAACTTCCAGAATTCATTAAAAACATGATAGCAATGTTGATCAATCAAAAATCACCCTCGGGACTAAGCCTGAGCATCCCCAACTAGGACTAACATTCTATCAAATACTTGGCATCAATGCAACCTACAAGTCTAGGATACAAGACAAAGCATAAATGACTGAAAGAACTTATGAAACATAACTAGAAGGATCACATCCTTTCCCATTGAACTACTACATCATCAATCAGGTCTTGCATCCATCCACTTAATAGTTACAAGTAAACATATGAAATAACCATGACATAAACCAGTCATTCAACTATGCTTATAACTAGCATAAAACCATATAAATATCAGAGATACAACAACCATTAAATCCACATATAAATCAGTGCAAAAGTAAGAGAAATTAGTTTTTATTAATCATAGGAAAAACCAACCAGGTTTGGGATTTCCACGTACCACCCGACCATAGACATGGTTGAACCAAATCTCTCTTTCATCCAGTCACCCTCGTGCTTGTAAAACATTCTGAATCTATACATGAAAAATCCTACTGCAATCACTGTCTATCATCTCCTACTTGTTTTTACATTCAACAAGTTTTTTTTAATAGCGATGAAAACACTATTGCAGACTACACATACATACAGATCATGAACTGAAATAGAACAAGACAAACACACAAGGGACATCATTATTTTTGGACCAACATCCCCGAAAAAATCTAATGCAGGAAAATTGGTGCAACATATAGAGGGTTTGTATTATTAAGCAAGTAGAATCTGAGTACAACATGTTTCCTCTCACACCAGCTAACCATTCAGAGATATATCGATATAAAGAAATACATATGAGGGTTTACCTTGTTCTCTAAGCCACAATTGATCCACTAAATGGTTGACTCCGACAAGCATTGCAAAAATCCCAGCACAATATGCTCTATGTGGGCCATCATCTTGCCTTTGGGAGACTACATCACTTCTCTACTAGATCGATTTGCTCTCAGGAGCTTCGACTTCAGCCCTCTCGGCTCAGAACATTGAACTCCCTGCAAAATATCAAAATTCCGACGATTATCTTGCACTGCCACTGCAAGAACCCTCTTGGCTTGCGTCAGCCCCTTCCTAAGCTACGTAGGCCTATGCGTTGCCTCTCTTTCTTGTACTCATTGGCTCAGAACTCCCTTCTGATCCAACTCTCTACTACTGCCCCTCTCGCTGCAACTCAGATCACCTATTCGATTTTCTCAGCAAACCACGCCCCAGAAAAAACGAACTCACTAATCAATATGGTGTATCTCCAACTGACCTGCAAGCCTCCTCTTATACTTTTCCTGTTAATGAATTAGCAGGTGAGATTAAGCCCCTAATCAAAGTCTAAAATTAAATTAGACTTGATCCTCGTCACTTAAAAGTTTCCCAACCATATTCTTATTCATACCCATTAATATTTTTATTTTCTTAAGTTTAGACTTAGAGACCCATTAAAAATATTAACTATTTTAATAAGTCCTCATCTAGGTGGAATTTCTCCAAACGATTTATGGGTCTTTGAGATCTCATGCATTCTAGCTTGTTCACAAAATTTTGGAGCTCGAGCACATCCGATGCTACCCAAAATCAACACTCCCTCTTAGCGAGGAATGTGCTCTAGTAACACTTCTCAACGTAAGTACTACATTGATCCACTGCATCGGTCCTCTGTGTTGTTGATGCCCTTCATCCATTGCATTGTTGCTTCATGTACTACTTCCCATGACTTTGCCACTGCCACTGCTACATCTGTACTACAGCTCATTCTCAAAATGTTGCCTCATGCTGCCCATAGCACTGCCACTCAGTTGCTGAGAAATAAGCAACTGAAACTTTCACCCAAAAACTGACATGTTGGTTAGTATAGATGCCTCGTGATGCTGAAGCTACCTCTACTGCTAATCTGTGCTGACCCTCTCTTGCTATTTTTTTGCTGCAAAATACTCTATGCCTCTTGCACTACTACAACATCCACTGCGTTGCCTTAGACTTTGTCACTCTAGCTTTGCCACTATCACTCCATCACACCTCGCACCAACTGACTCTCATTAATCTACTACTGTCATTAACGGCTCCCATAGTCGTATGTGATCCAAGAGTTTGGGCACCTCAAGGATCCTGCCCTCCTATAGTTCTTTCAAACTACAGCTCTAAATCACCCCACCTCCTTCCTATAGATGTAGCTTCCATCTCTACCAAATAAATGTCGAACTGGTTCTGTTCTCCCTCTTTTTTTACTGCCCCGGCAAAACTCAGATCTAAATTTCGCTAGAAATTCTTTAAGGAACAAGCTGCCTTTGAATTTTGATTTCCTTCACGGAAATCCTTCTGCCAACCACTATCGAACCACCCCTCTCTGATCTCTCTTCACTGCTCCTCAGCACTGGATCTAGATTTCTTGGCAAGACATATTCTGAGGAACTGATTCCCTCTACTTTTCTTGTGCCCCACTAGGTATTGTTCTGCACCAACATAATCAGCACCCCACCAACAACTCCAGATAAAATCTGCGTTGTACCCCCAGCCACAGCAACTGGAAAACCGAGACTCGACAGTCTCTTCACTGGCCCAATAACCATTGTGCTTCCCTTTGTAGCAACAACATCACCCAATCAGGCTGACGCAGACTCTACGTGAGCCTCACTTGGTGACTGCGTCACCCCTCCTTTGCTCTCTTGGCCTGAGACTACATTGTCTCTCGGAACAACTATCTGTTAGAAAATTATATATTACGGAGCAATGGAACACATAAAATATTGCAGAAATATAAACACAGAAAATGCACAAAACAAGAGAGACACAGATATACGTGGTTCACCCAGTTTGGGCT
>APFE030782168.1:9529-23188 GCA_000404065.3 Pinus taeda
TTCAAAACCTTTATTGAAAAAATAAAGATCGAAAGACTGAGGAAGAAACGTATTAAGGATATTCAACTTGATCCAACTCTTAATCATTTCATTTGGAATGGGCTAGACATTATTCAATATCAAGTAATACAAGGCGACTGTGAAGACATTGCTAAACTCATACCTAAAAGGGATTATGCCCTAGTCATTGCAGATATTCCCCATGGTTTCAATATTCCAAACATTGACTATGATAGTGACCCTTATACTTATCAAGCTTTTAGTAAAGTGGTTGCGGGATTTGTAGAAGTCACGTCATCACCATTAAGGAGATTTGTGACATTTCATTCAGACACACAATTGGCAATGATATTGTCAAGCTTCAAGGGGAAAACAAATTCAAGGATGCAGCTTACATGGTAAGACGTTTAAAATATATATTTGATTAATGTTGAAAAAATTATTTATGTACAAGTTAATTGAACTGTTACTATTTCATGTTACAGGGAAAAGTAAAATATTATTCACAATGAAGATCAACAATTTATAAATGATTGTGAGTTCATTCATATTGATAGTTGGGAAAAAGATGATAGCCATATATCTATGATTTTTAATCGGGTAGACAGAAAGAGTCATAGCCAAATACTGACTTATGATGCCGTTGTGAGAAAACTAACATATGAAGACAAAGAAGCAAAAGGAGAGATAATTAACATTTATCAAAAACCACAATCATTGATTAACTATCTTATAGACATTTGTTCAAATGAAGGAGATTGGGTTTTGGATTTATTTTCTGGTTCAGGTAAGTTTTATTATATGGAATTGAATTTCAATATGTTATTTTTTTAATTAATATGTCATTGTACTAATTTAGTTCATTATTTCTTTTGTGCTTGATAATTAGGTACAACACTAGCATGTTGCCTTCAAAAAGGAAGAAATTGCATTGCAATTGAAAAGATCCATTACAGTGCAATTTCATTCAGCAAAGAATTAATGCTCTTCAATTTCTTCCAGATGTAATGCAAGAAATTGGGTTGAAGAAAGGGGACTTTAGTGAATCACGTGTGGCAAAAAAGGCAAAGGAACCCCAACCACCATTACATGGAATGTTTGGAAAGACATACATTGGGAGTTTCGCAGACATCAAAGACCCATTAGAAGAGGAAAATGAGCAAAATGAAACAGAAAATATTGTGGAAGAAGACAATGATGAAACTCTAGAGGACGAAGAGTTTGGATTACGTGACATTGTTGATTAAATTTAAGTTATGCTTGTAAATCAAGCTTTGCAATGTTTTGACTTTGACATTTTATGAGAAGAACAAACACTCAATTAGGGTTGTTATACGTTCAATATTGGTAATATGTGATTTTTGTGGATTTTTAAGTTAATCATTATTATTTGAAAAAAAAAATGATTTTTATTATTTTTTTGACATGAAATTCATAGAAAAAGCTATTATTTAACTATTTTTAGTTAAAATTATCGTATAAAAATTGTGATTTTGACTTGCCAATTCTAGCGAAAAATTATCAAAACGTGTAGTTTTTTAGTTATATTTATGTTAAAAATGGTTATTTTTATGTCCATTGTTAAAAAATATTGTTTTTAGAAACAATTATTTTATGTGGATTGAAAAATTAATTAAGGATGTATAAATATGTAGAGTATCGAAAAGTCTAAATATGGACCTTCTAATTTAAAAATGCAAAACAATAAAAACCTCACGAAAAAAAAAAAAAAAAATTAAAACAAAAAACAAGAAAATGTGAAGAAAACAACCACTTCAAAAATGATCAAATTTACTAAATAATTATTTACATTTTATACATTAAAAAATTTAAAGCCAAAAAACAGGGCTTTTAAAAAAGGAGTGTGATGCAGAATACTCACTTTTTTAAATGAACATGAAAATCACTACCATTCTAAAATGTGATGTACATAAAAAAATTAAAGTGCCAAAAACTATGCTCTAAAAAAAACATGTGTGTTCTGCATCACCTGTTTTCAAAATCAGGTCACTTTTTTGCTATCTCTACGAAACGGGTAACAGTATCAATTCCCGTTTCAAAGTTTACATTGTTTATTGTTGAGGATTTGGCTCAAGCACCATCAGCGATGTTTTCTCTCGAGGTCCTTCAAAGCTGTCCCTCTCAGCAGAAAGCATTATTGTCAGCCATTGCAGGTGTTGATCCATCTAATTCTAATCTCATTTTATTTGATATGGAAAACCACATTCTGTGCTTACCTCATTAGATTTCCTTTCTCATTCAGGTGATTATTAATGAAAAGACAATTGACAGGATTATCATTAATGAAGGTGCTTCAACCTACATCATGTCTATGTCTTGTTGGAAATAAATTGGTTCTCCTTCATTGAACTAGTCACCTAACTCATTGGAAGCCTTTGATGGACATGATTCTTAACCATTCAGTGTCCTTCCTAATATTTCCATTACCTTGGAAGGCAAGAGAGTTAATGTCGAAGTAGAAATTGTTGATGCAAGTATTAACTATAATCTTGTACTCGGGTGGAGTTGGACCCATGTTATGCATGTTGTAGCCTTGTTTCTATTATGTGCAATCCATTTTCTTCATAAAGGGAAAATCATCACAGTCAACCAGTTATCTTTCTTTTCCTCTTCTTCCTTTGATGGAAATGTTCCATATGTGAATCATACTAGTGCTCCATATGAGAGTGTGGGGGCTAGACTTTTCAAAGATCCCGCCTTAATGGGTATTTTTCCTCTCCCACCTCCGCATGTTGCCTCAGTCAGCATTGTCTCAGTTAATTCTAATCCTTCGCTCCTTCCTCCTACTGATCAAGTTGATGCATGGGGTGATGTCATGTCGTTAAGCCCCACCGAGATTAATTATGTGGAGATTGTTTCGGCTTCGGCTTCAGTATCTACTGATCGCACTGCATTGGGTACCTCTCTTGATGTGTATTCTCAATCTCCTTGGCTTGGTTCTTCAAATTCTTCAGATCCCTTAATGGAGACATTTCCTACTGACAAAAGTATCATGGAAATTATGTCTCTTGAGGAAGCACCTTGGAATGATACTCATCATCGTTCCTCATTCTTACGTAGCCCGGAAGTCATGTATACCTATCTTGAGGAGTTCTCTTCTCATCTCCTAACCCAACCACTTCAGACACCTATCATGACCGATGAAGTCTTGTCGGAAGGAAACATGGGTAATATTACCCAAACGATGCCTATTGACATTTATGTTAAGCATGGTGTCATTGAAAACGTTCATATTGGGGTAACTTGGTCTCGTGATGAGATCAAGATTTATACTCTTCTTTTTCAATAGTTTTGAGATTTTTTTGCATGGTCATATGAGTAAATTCCCAGCATTGATCGAAGTATAGTCGTGCACAAAATTATGAATTATCCTAACGCAAAGCCTGTTCACCAACGACTTCATCCTGTGGACCCTAGAAAAGCAGCTGCCATCAAGGGAAAAGTTGAAAAGCTTCATAAAGATGGATTTATTTATCCTATACCTTTCATAGATTGGGTGTCTAATATCATACTAGTGACTAAGAAACAAGGCACCATTCGATTCTGTGTTGATTACCA
The DNA here is from genome assembly GCA_000404065.3 of Pinus taeda. NCBI lineage: Eukaryota > Viridiplantae > Streptophyta > Pinopsida > Pinales > Pinaceae > Pinus > Pinus taeda. The sequence continues at coordinate 13,109 of APFE030782168.1, forward strand.
TGATATTAATTGTGTCAGTCTAAAGGACAATTATCCCACTCCTTTTATAGACCAAATTATAGATGAATGTGTTGGGAGTGAAATTTTCTCCTTTATGGATGGGTTTTCTGGTTATAACCAGATAAACATTGTGCCTGTTGATCAACACAAGACTTCCTTTATCTTTCTGTGGGGGACTTTTTCATATAAAAATATCCCTTTTGGCCTTAAGAATTCTGGGGCTACTTCCCAATGGGCGATGTCTTATTCTTTTCATGAGATTAAAAACTTCGTTCAGCCTTATTTGGATGATATTCCTTCTCATTCAAGTAAGTGTCATGACCATTCTGATCACCTTCAACAAATCTTTCTTTGTTGTAGACACTATAACATTCAGCTTAATCCACATAAGTGTGTCTTCTACATTGAGTATGGAAAAATTCTCAGCTTTATTGTTTTTAAGGATGGTATTTGTCTTCATCGTCTCAAAGTCGATGCTATTGTTAATCTACCCCCTCCCTCTTTGTTGCATCAATTACAGAGTCTCCAAGGGAAAGATAATTTCCTTCATTGCTTTCTACCTAACTATGCTAAGCTAGCTTCAGGGTTCACTCAATTTCTTAAGAAAGGAACTCCTTTTTGTTAGGATGAGATTACCCAAAAGTATTTTGATGACTTGAAAGTTGTCCTCATTAATGCTCCCTTATTTCACCCTCTGAACTATCATCATTATTACTTCCTCTATCTAGCTACAACTTCTAGCACTATTGCTATGGTACTCGTGCAAGACGATGATCAAGGTCATGAAAATGTCATTTATTACCTTAGTTACAATCTCCTCGATGTTGAGACTTTTTATGCTCATGTGGTGAAATTAGATTTGGCTACTCTTCAGGATCTTCAATGCTTTCGGCATTATATTCTCCTATGCACAACAATTGTGATTTCTGATTGCAACCCCATGACTTATATTCTAACTCGTTAGTTTCTTGGGGGAAAATATTCCAAGTGGATTCTCATCCTCCAGGAATTCATTTTGGTGTTCACTACTGCCAAATTGAAGAAATCACTTGTATTTGTTGAGTTGATTTGCTCTTTTCCCTTTGCTTCTCTTCCTACTAGTGTTGATGAGCACTTTCCCGATGAGACCCTCTTTCTGATTAGCACTCTCAATCCTTGGTTCGGTGATATCATCATGTATCTCCAAACTTCTAACATCTGATCTGTGTTGTCCAAGGATGATCATCAACCCATTTTGCATCAATCCCAACCTTACCGCATCATTCAGGATACTTTATACTTGGTGTTGATTTGATTCTTCGTCAATATTTAACTCTCGATGAGGCTGAAAGAGTCTTAAATGACCTCCATTCTACCATATTTGGTGGTCATCTATCTGGCTATACCACTACTCAAAAGATCCTTTGCACTGGCTATTTTTGGCCCTTTGTTTTTAAGGATTTCATTCTTGTTGTCCGCAAATGCCATGAGTACCAGATTTATCAGCGGAAAATGTGCACCCTACGTGCTCTCCTTCACCCCATTATTACCACGGTCCCTTTGCCAAATGGGGCATTTATTTTATGACATGTAATCCTCATTCAGTCAAGGGTCATGGTTATATTATCGATGTCATGGATTACTTCACCAAATGGGCTGAAGAAATGCCTACATATTCAGCTAACAGTAAAATGGCGATGTAATTTCTATTCAATCGTGTTATTTCTAGCTTTGGAGTGCCTCAAGCCATTGTCACTAACCGTGGATCCCATTTTTGTGATTACATGATGGCTAAGCTGACTTATAAATTGGGCTTGTGCCACGATAGCTCAAATCCATATTACCCTTAGGGAAATGGCCAAGTTGAAGTGGTAAACAAAGTTTTAGTTACTATGCTTCAACACACCATTGGGATGCACAAATCCAATTGGCACATCATGCTTTTTTCAGCACTTTGGGCCTACTGAACCTCGACTAAAGACAAAACTGGATTCACACCTTTCCAGCTCATCTATAGTCTAGAAGCTACCCTACCAATTGAATGTGAAATTACCTCACTCAAATTGGTTGAATTACTCCCTAAAACCCCACCTCAAGAAGAGTGTCTCCTATATTTGGAACAACTGGATGAAACATGTCGTCTCACTACTTTAGTCATTGAAGCATATAAAAAGTGAGTTAAATCCCATTTTGATCAGTCGATCTCTTCTCGTGCTTTCTCTGAGGGAGATTTGGTCTTGCTATATGACCAAGCTAAGATAAGCTGGGGGAAGGAAAATTCAAACCTATGTGGCATGGGCCCTATATTTTCAAGTGTGTATTACAAAAAGGGGCTTATGAGCTAATTGATTGTGAGGGTAACCTTGAGCAGCCCTGCAATGGGTTGTACCTCAAAAAGTATTATGTGTGAGTCATCTCAAATGGTTATTTGTGTACATAAGTTTTTTATTCATTTTTGTGCAATTTGATTTGGTGTGTTTCTTCAAGCATCTTTCTTGCTTATTATGTCTTCACCTACTTTGCAAATGTTTGTGACTCCATACGTCGATTTCCTTGATGATGCTTGCCATAGTACCATGAATCTATCCTCCACAACATGGGCTATTTATGACCCTCATGGTGAGTTGATTAATCTTCAAGGTATTTATTTAGGTCAAAAAACTAATAAAATTGTTGCATATAGTGCAATTCTTGAACTCTTGTCAAAAGCCATTGCTCTTGACATTCGATAAATGGTTGTAAACCTTGATTTGCAACTTGTTGTTCTTCAAATCAATGGGAAATATTCCGTCGGAAACCATCAATTATGGAGAATGTATATGCGTATTCATCTATTGGTAAGAAATTTTGATTATATCACATATCATCACATTCCTAGGCATATGAATACATTAACATATGCATTGGATAATTATGCTTTAGACAGACATTTATGGAATATATGTAAAAACATTGTATTATAGTAAACAAGAAATATAGCATATATATGTCGATAATGTTTGAGTGTAATAAATCAAAATCCAAAAAATAATATATGTGTTCCAAATACATTCGTGGCTCATAACCCTCGAAACTGTAAATGCTAAACTATGGACTACTCTATGTGGTCATCATGATAACATGTTACTACTCATACTACATGAGTCAGTAATCATTGGATCCGATCCGACACTCTCACTGTGTGCCGCTGATAACAATGAGGAATGTCCTCGATCCGTGCATTCTCTTGGATTCCTCTCGTTAGGCCCTCTAGCTTTTGGGCAATCTCTTCTTCGTTGTCCACTCCTTCCTAATAAGGAGTGACCTCAAACTGTCAAGACACATGTCTAGCTATAGGGGGCATCCTTGCCAACCTCTCTAGTCCAACATCTATAGGTACAAATTCAAGATGTCACGAATAAATATATCCAAAAACAATAAAAAAACCAAAAATAAAATTATTTTTCTCACCTCAAACATCAAGTCTTCTCCCTCTGGGAGTGGTATGTGAGGGTCACCGTAGAAGTTAGTCCTGCTGTACAACCAATTATCCACCATGATCAATTGTCGTATGAGCTATACAAAGAAGGCGGGTCTGTAGGACCTCTGTTGGCCCCCTCCAGATCTAGACATCAACTCACTCCATTGGACCATCCATGGATCTCGTGGTACTAGAGAATTCACCTCTACCATCTAGTAATGGAACAATGGGATCTGTTCCAAGAAGAAAGTCACTAAGATGGAGCCATATCCAAATTTCCTTAAGTTTCCTACTTTGCACTTGGATAGTTTCCTTTTCATGTTTACCTTCATGGCTTCTGCCCAGTTGAAAACCACGGGTGCCATGCAATCCACAATATATAGTATACTGGAACCGAGATTTGTTAGACTCATTTAGTGCTTAAGCCCCAACCACTTGATTAATGGTTAAGAGTATTACCTTCAATACAAGATCGTTTATGGTCATGATGTCAATCTCACCACTTGTAGATTTCAAGGCTCTTGGGCAATGTTGGGCATGCAACATGTTTAAACTCGCTCCAATAGGCCTACCTCCATACAATTGGACTAGTTCCCCACTGCAGGATAGCCTAGTAATGAAGTAAATGTCTGAAGTCTCCAACTCTAGCTCTTGGTCACAGATCAAAATTACCTCTCGTCCAACATCCCATAGACTGATCAGGTATTGTAGTAACTTAGGTTGAGCCCATAGGCCCAGTGCCAGAAATAATTTGAGGAGCCCATAGTTCCTCAATGAATCCAGGTAATTTGGATCTCCCAAGGCCATTTCATCTATTTTTTCATGATCTCGTTCTTTCCACTCAATTACCATATTTTTGCTTTGATTTTCCCACAAACATCCCACATTGAATTTAGCATCAACCCTTGCAAAGGAAATTTCGAATTGAAAGCATTAAAATTCAACAAAATTTGAAAAATCTCATTCTCTGTGTTGGCATGACTATTTTTAAAATAGGTGTGCTGATGGCACGAGTCCTCGTGCTAGAAGCCCCCAATCGGTGCGGTCCCATGCTCGGATCCTGCGTCGATCAAGGACAGATTTGTTTTGCTAAAAGCCCCTCAAAATCCCTAAAAAGATGGCTAAATGCTAGAAAAACAGGTATCAATGCAAAGATTAGGGCCTCGACTCTTACCTGCCACAAACAGTTTGATGATCAGCTTCCTGGATCCAAAACAATCTGCTCCTGAATATTTAGGGCATAAGTGGGTAAAAATTGCTCCAAATGAGGTAAATGAGGTAAATGGTAAAAAAAAATTACTTTTCCCCTTTTTATAATATTTTTTCTCTATTTTAGGGTTTTAAAAATTATTTTTCGCCATTTTTCCTTAGAAATGGATAATGAATTTTATTCTTGTGTAGCAATAGGTGATGGTTTGCAGGTGGTGATGCGAAACTAGAGTCGTATTTAAGCTCTTTTCCTGACTCATAAAAAATGGACATAAAAAGATTACCGAGTGTCTTTTCCCTTTTTGACTCATTAAAGTCAATAAAAATGGGGAGTCCACTTTAAGCTCTTTTCTGACTCTCAAAACATGAAAAGATTGTTGAGTCCTTGTCATTTTGACCTCGTAAATGGTTTCGAAACATCATTTACCTACTATATGTTTACCCCTTTTTCGGGTTGGGATAAACTATTTACGAAAAGGTACTTCTTGGTTGACATGGTCAAGAGGTTCTTTCAAGTATTGTTTTCTACCTTTTTGAACTCGAGAGATAACTTTACTAAAAGGTACCTTTTGGAGTTTTGTTTTCCATGTATTTTTCAAACTCTCTAAACATGAAAAAGATACCGAGTTTTTCATTGCTTGAACTCATTAAACTTTAATGACATTGGATTCATCACCATGATAGACACCGAGCTTCACCTTCCTAGGGCTCATTAATCTTACTAAGTTGGATCTATCCAAAGGATGGACTTACATTACAAGCATATGCTATCCCCTTCAAGCTTGTGATAAGAAATAATTCGGGTACTTGCAGAAATGGTGGGGGAAAATGGAAAATTTTTACCAGTTGTATCGGCAGCTTGTCACTCTTGAACATGACACTTTTTTTCTTCGTGTCAGGTTGGGATATCCTCATTTCATCATTGACCTTCTTGGGTTTGGGTTATTCACTTTTGCCTTTCCATTTTGATCTCTACCATGCCATCATGACCTCTAATCCTATGGATCCAAAAAGCGGCCAAACTATGGAGTCGTGTCACTAATATGTTTGAGAGCTAATCCTTCTGCAATTTACACTCATTCTTGATTCTTTGTATCATCCATAATCATTACATCCCTTGTCTCTCATCGATGATGTGGGATACATTATGACCCTCCTTCTACAAGGTCACTTCCTGTTGACTTCAAATCATTAACCGGGAAGTTGGATGAGAGACTCTCTTCCAATACCTTATAGCTTGGATGCCCTAATGGAAAGTCCTTTGCACTCAACAACAAGTTCTCATCATTGGCTTTCGATCAAGTCACTTCACGGGTGTTCTACTTCAGTTGCTTATTCACACTCTGTGAATTGTGCTATTGGTACCTTGAGAGCCATTGTAATTATTGGTGGTTCCTCTCGCACTTGTTAACGATTCACATCATTGACTGGTAATCATGAGATTTTCTAGCGTGTTCGACTTCAACACAACTATTCACATGCTAGAATTTTTACTTTGACTGGGTCGTGTTGGAGCCCAAGACCTTGGGCTTAGACTACAAAAGCCCAAGTTGTAGGGCGATGTGACATGATCATGCTTACATACATGTCTCTTTTAGATGGATCATTGTGACCATGCCATGAGTTTTTTATATGTGGTCCTTCTCATTATTGGATGGTTGTGACCATACCTTGGGTTAGATATGATCCTTCTTACCAGATGGTTGTGCCCATACCTTGGATCCATTTACATGATCCTCTTGTGGATGGCTACATTCATACGACATTTCATGTATCTAATATTCCAGTGATGTATATGTATCTATGTTTTTGTGCAAGTTTTCTGATGATAGTTTCCTATTCCATTCATCTACTCATAAAGCATTTCACCCCACTCTTGTTCGGCCTTCATGCTTTAGGGGGCATCTGTTACACAACATTTTTTCATTATCCATATACTCCCTGTTCCTTGATCTTGGAGGACCTCTACGATGACCCTCATGTGTTTCCCTGTCATGAAGGACATGTTCTTACATCCCTCTTCATCTGCAAAACATTTCCATCTTACGTCATTTCCCAAGAATATTCCTTCGAAGTTAGTTTTAAAGACTGACACTCTCACTCAATTTATTCCCTGTGACGGTTTGTAGAGTCTAACACTGAGCCTAGCGCCAAACAACATTGGTAATCCATTCATGACCCATGCCGACCATCTTCTAGAAAGTTTTTTAAAACGAAGCCGAAGCTTTCAGGTCTAGAAGCTTCGTGAATGAAAGTATGGTAAATGGTAAAGCAAGATAGAGCTAAGAGAGACAGTTTGGGCTTCTTTCCCCTACTAAAATGAAACACACCAAAAGGGATAAGGCCTTTCCCATCATAATAGTATCCATTACCCTCTCTCAAGCTATATAAAATCCTCCTTTTCCAACCTCAGCTAGCTAATGAAAGGGCTGGAATAATCTAAAAATCTTGATAGCCATATTTAGAGCCTTAGCCTTCTAGATTGTGCATGAAAACAGAGAATAAGCTTGTAGTTTTGTTTGGTTTAGAGCAAAGAGGAATATGCCTTTAACTTCCATTGTTTTCAGGGTTAATCATGAGATGCCAACAGTGGTGCTGGAACCTAGAGACATTGAAGGAAACTTGCAACGCTAAGACGAAAGTTGTACTTTCCTTTTTTTCATAATAATACAATTTATATTTTGTTTCCTATATCAATTGCACATGCTATTTGGTAGCTTAAGACTCCTTAGCCTCTTAAGTAGGTTGAATATTTTGTATGCTATCATGTGTGATTTGGTTCTTGTCTCATTATTTTAGGTGCTTGATTGACGCTAAGGAGCTGATCGCTAGAGAAAAGGCACAAGGACTTCATCAAACAAGGATTAGCAATACAAGAGGTAGGATCTTATCCATTCTCAATCTAAGGGAGCTTATATTAGATTTTCTTGTTTGTGGATAGACCCTATCCCTTGGGCTAAATGGATTTTCTTTGTTCGTAGAGAGAATCTTTCTACTCCACACATCCCTATGAAGCCCACCTACAAGGAAATAGAAATTGCAAATATTTTTATGAAGGGGATTTTTAGTTTGCGTAGTGTTCCCAACAGCATCATATTGGTTAATGATCCTAAGTTTATTTCACATTTATGAAAATATTTAGTTGCATGTTTTTGGACTCAATTGGCCTTTAGCACTACCTATCATCCTCAAATAGATGGAAAGAAAGAAGTAAATACTGTGCTGTATGACATGTTAAGAATGTATGTGCATTTATCAGCCAATAAATGGAAAAAGTACGTACTCTGGGTATAATTTTCTTATAATAATTTCTACCAAGTGTATTTTAAGATGAGCCATTTTGAGGCAATATATGGTATAAAATGTGACATACCAATCAGTTGTAGTAGTCTAGTAGATAGGATGATGCTTGGAACGAATATGGTGAAATAATTGGAACATGAAGTAAGGAAAATCAGACAAAATCTAAACGAATCCCAAGATTGAAAGGAAATCTTTCATGATCAGAATAAAACTCATAAATATTTCAAGCTATAAGATCATGTGTACTTAAGAATCAAGCCAAGTTGGCCCCAAGATATTTTGAGCCATTTTAAAAACCTAGAAAGTGGTTGTCCAATGGCCTACAAGCTTACTTTAACTCCTACAATGAGCTAACATGATGTTTTCCATGTTTCATTTCCTAATAAATATGTACATGATTCTAACCATCTAATTTATTGGGTTGTGATACAAGGGTAAAAAAAAGGAAAATTCCATCTACAACCTTTAAGCATCCTAGACAGGAAGAAAAATCAACTCCAAAACTGAGCCAACATATAAGTCAAGGTGAAACGGAAGTACTTTCAAGGGAATGAAGCCACCTGGGAGCCAAAAGATGCAATGAAAAAGGAATATCCATTTTTTTTACTATAACTAATTCTTAACATAGGGAATAGAACATTGAGAATGGTGTTCCTCTAACCTGGAGGGGATTGTAACTCCCCTTTTAATCCCAAAATTTTGTAATTTGTAAATTGATACTAATAATGTTAGAATGACTAACATGGATAATTTCATAGAATTTACTTGATGTAAATATGTATATTTTATTTAATATATTACTAAAGTTTAAGAAGAGAGGAGTGAACATATATCCTAATGCATGAAGGGAAGCTCTAATGGGGATTTTGGAAATTTTCTATCTTACTTGAATTAAATGTTTTGATTTCTGATTTAGTAGTTGAACCACCAAACTGCTAGTAGTTATGGGAAGGAATGGGCATGGTACTAAATTAATCTACGAGCATATAATACAATTATTTAAAGCTTTCTAAATTGGGCACATGGTCCAAAAGGGTCTTGAAATATCATTTTGGGAAGAGTATATGGGGTTGGAGAGAAAATTGTAAAATGTGTGGGGGGAAATAGAGAGTGTGGACAGTAGTCTTGAATGTTAATGTGCATGAAAAATCTAGAGAGTGCATGCTAGTGAACCAATGGAAATTTTGAGTAGAAAATTGAACCATACCTAGGGATGAAAGGGCAAATTTAATCAAGGTGGTGATAGAGAACTCTCTATGTTGTAGAAAACTGATATAGAATTTGTGATATCAATTAAATTAGATAAGGAGAATAGTGTAAATCCTTCATCTCGAATGAGAGGGATGGGGGAATTTTTTGAATAGTTTCTCTTGATTGAGCATGTAAGGCATTGAGATAATGGAGGTAAAGAGGGATTAATATATTAATGAAGGATTCCATTTGTGTTGTGTAGCTTGAAGGTGGCCATATTATGAGTGCTAACAAGCTTAGACTAAATAGTTAAAAGGTAGAATGTTGATTTATTATATATGAAGGAGAGTGGCCTTCATGTCCTCTACCCTGAATTCAATCTATTGAACCATGATTGAAACTTCCCCTTAAGTTGTCATATCTAGATTAGGGGTGGATATGTATATAAAATTTACAGTGTAACTATGCCTATTGTTAGGTGGAAAGTGGACCCCTATTCTTCAGTTTCTACCATGATTATGTGAATTGGATGAGTGAGTGTGTTTATGTTTATGTTAATGAAACGATACCATTATTCAATGTTTGATGACTGTTGGTAGGTTGGGTGACAAAATATGTTTGTAATGGTAAGTTGAATTTATGGTTAATTATGTTTGGTTTCCAATTGTTATTCTCTTCTAAAGGAATGTGGTAAGTGTAGGTTTTAACCCCGTACAAAAATTACTTGCATATGAATTCTAAAACATAGAAAAATAAACAATGTGAGAGCATAACGCATAAAACACACATACATAGAGATTTCCCCACTAGATCCCAAAACCGAGACAACCAGCTTGATTTTTCATTATGTTCCTTTCAATGTTACAATACACATTTATACATGTCGAAGCATCCAATACCATGGACCGAAAACCATAGGTAGGTTCGCCAAACCTAAT
>APFE030782168.1:26899-101726 GCA_000404065.3 Pinus taeda
CTAATATAGGGTCTAAAATGTTTTTTCTAGGGCATTGCCCGAGACCCCGTAGAGGGTGACTACCCGCCCCCCATGTGACCCCCCCACTGTGCAATCAGCACAATGAAGGAGGGGCACCACCCCCCCTCTAACCCCCTGGTTCACTACGTAGGTTAGTTGTGGAAAGAATAAAACACAACCCAACAGTAAGAACATATCCTTAAAATATGTTTTTTATGTTACATATAAGATGTGTATATTGTGAGATAAAATACACAGAATGAGCTGAGGCTATGGTTATTCTTACAATTCTAGTAGTGTATATGGCCATTGATAAACCAACAATAGGTTTGGACAACAATTTTGTATCCCTAGATTGAAGTGAAAAGTATGGGAGATCTTTCCCTTGATTGGAAACTATGGAAAAGGTGGACAATGTTGTCCTTGTGATAAGTCCAAATGATAGTTTATAAACATCTTTGAATGTGTCATATGCATGTGTTATGTACATGTGTTAAGTTCATGAGTGAAACTAAATGGTCTTGTTATTATGAAGTTATGGGATCCTTGATTTCCTCTTGTGATAACCCAAACCATTGGTTTGTCTATTTGTAAGTTTTATAATTGATTTCCTGAAGTTTTGTTGCCCCAAAGAAGTGTGATAATCTCATTCCATTGGGGTGAACTGGTGGAGCTAGCCTTTGGCAATATTTTTTTTCTATTGTGGAGAAGCCTAGTTGGGTTGGGGGAAGTGTTTTGGATGCTTTTGTAGGTTCGTGAAGACTTTTGTATTTTTAGAAGGCTTTTGGTTAGGTCTCTATTAAGAGTCATTATCAGTATTGTGAATGGTCTTATAAATATAGAGAAATCTTTAAATGTTAGGTATTGTCCTTTAGTTTCAAGTTTGATTTGAAATTTAAGGGAGTAAGGGTATTTATCCCTAGCACCTGGTCACATGGCCTCATATGAGTTGTGATTGAGAACTTAGCCATCTAGAGGGATCTAGCATGGGGTCCATTCACTGAACTAGCATTAAGTCTCTATGATGTCTTCGTTAGTTCTCCTAGTGGATCAATGGTTGGGTACCAAGGAGAAATTTTTTTTGTATCAAGATTTAGGTTGAATGAATGTCCCAATGATCCAATTCCTATTTCAATGCATTATCTAATGCAGTATTTTTCACTTCTATTAGTCAAGGTTGATCAAGTGGATCAAATTTTGGATGTTAGAGACATTCTCCAGTCTTTCCAATGTCATTGTGAGATTTCAATAGAAACAGAAATGATCATGATCCAGACTATTAAGATCTATAGGAAGTGCAAGTGGAATCTATCAAGTGATAAGACTGAGGATCCACAGTTTGTTGAAATCTATATTTTGTAAAAAATTATAGATGATGCTTGAAAAGGTCTATCAAGTGATAGTATTAAGGATCTATCAAGATCTGAATTTTATTAAGAGATGGATATGATTCTAGTAGGATATATTAAGTGACAATAACGGGAATCCATAGTCTCTCATGATATAAATAGTTAAAATTTTACAATTTCTTATAAAGAGAATTTATTCAAAAACCTAGATCCGGATGTAATGGTAGCAAACCATGGGGAGGTTGTATGGATCCTACATGAGCACTATTGAAACTTACAAGGAAGAGACTTCTAATGTTATATAATGATGTGTCATGATGACATGTCATGAAGGGATGTTTTTAGGATGATGCGGCATGTTGATGTGTTGTCAACATGCAATGTCGACATGGAGAGTTGACATGGTTGTTGACATGTCTCCAATCATGGAAGAAGATGGAGAATCCATAAACTTATATTTTCATAAAATGATCCTCTCTTGGATTTTCCTAGATCTATATGGATCCCAATAAATCCATAAAGTCTAAAATACTTAGATATTCAGTTAAGTAGAGGTTTGACTATGTGGATCTAGTCTAACATGGTCGGTGCCAGTGAGTCTACTGATGTAATGGAACTAAAGTGGAGGCCAAATGGAATCTGAGGTAATTTGATGTGAAATAGTAAACGTTTCAGATTCAGACCTACAAAAATCTAGCCTTTTGGTTAATTAAGACTTTTTGAGCTTTCCTAGATTGAATATTGAGCTGGTTGACTAAGCATTTTCCCGAATATGGATGGATAAAGATTTTTTTGAGTTCCTATATGTATTTAAAATATTGTAAATTTGGATTAATAAAGATCCAAAAAATTTCTATAGCAATATTTAAAAGAAATCTCGGATCTGAATATGAGTAGTAGGTAGCCATGCCCCTTTGAGGATATTGTTGCCTGCATATCTCACCCATGGGTAGGGACCACCACATTTCAACTATGTCTATTTTATGTGGCATTATATGATGGTGACGTGAGAAAATGACTACCATATAGTAATGGTATGGATGTTGACATGGCATTTGGGAGGGAAAATCTTCAAATGTGTATAAATTTCTTTCTAGTGTTGGAAAGCTCCTAATGCACATAAGATGATGACAATATCATAATTGAATTTTTATGTGGTTGAAAAAATATGAATTTTTTAAATTCCACTGCATGATCTAGACTTGGAAGATGGGTCTAAACACCCTATTCCCTTAAAAATATTTGAGGGGCCTAGGTGATGTTACTTCGAGCACCACATCCAAAGTGGCAAAGAGGTTAAACTTGTGAGTTTCTCGAACAAAAACATTATCACCACAAAAATTGCATATCTAAATAAAGTTTTAAAGGGCTTAAATTGATATTACAATAGGAAAGTTTTCCTTGTCATATTATGAACAAGATATATATATATATATACATACATACACATACACATACACATACATATACATATATATGTGTGTGTGTGTGTGTGTGTGTATACATATACATATACATATACATATACATATACATATACATATACATATACATATGTGTGTGTGTGTGTGTGTGTATACATATACATATACATATATATATATATATATAAATAATATACACACACTCAATGGATTGATGGTTAACTACAAGTGGTAATTATAGACATAATAAAACTATTGTAATGAAATGAAGGTTAATAATATTTCTGCAACAATTAAATAAAATGGGTTTCCTTGATTTGAATATATTTTTTCATAGATTTATGGAAAGTAGATTATTTGGTTTGTGTGGAGTTTAAGATTCACCATGTATGAATTTTAAACTTCATGGAAGGAATTATGTGGAGAAATAAATTATCACAAGAGTCATCCAAGCTTAACCAAGTATCCGAAAATCCTTTCCTACACTCTTGATAGCAACATTATAAATTATTTTTCTATTCAACATTAAAACTATGTCCAACCTAAACACAATAAATGATTTAATGATGACTCTTGTGATAATTTATTTCTCCACATAATTCCTTCCATGAAGTTTAAAATTTATACATGGTGAATCTTAAACTCCACACAAACCAAATAATCTACTTCCCATAAATCTATGAAAAAATATATTCAAATCAAGGAAACCCATTTTATTTAATTGTTGCAGAAATATTATTAGTCTTCATTTCGTTACAATAGTTTTATTATGTCTATAATTACCACTTGTAGTTAACCAATCAAGCCATTGAGGTAGTGGTAAATGCTAGAACATTATGTTGCATATTTTCCACATGTACTTAACCAATCAAGTGTTGAGGTAGTGGTATGCACTGGAACATTATGTTGCATATTGTACAACATTTTAATCAAAGACTTACACTTTTAACTATTTTCTAGCCCTCTAGTTTTGTTATTTTTTATATGTTGTGAATTGATCATTATTTTTTTTTGTGTTGTAATTTGATTTGGGTTTAACAAATTCTTGCCTTTCTCTTTTTGTACCGTTATTTTTAAGATGGAGAACCGAAGATCATAATATAATATAAATGAACACAAAGGTTATTATTAGTCCCTGCCTCATCAAGGACTATAGCATTTTATTCGTGGTCAAGTTGAGTTGAATGTGAATTATTTGGCTATGCTTTTGCAATTTTAACCAATGTTTCCAGAAATGCTTAATATTGTTATTTTTGTATAAATTCAAAAAATTTTTGAAATTTTCATAGAATTTATTCTATTTTTTTATTAGCGGGGAAAGATTGATGGGTCATATTCCCCTGGTGGAGGTGTTTTTATTTAATTTTTCCTAATGCCTGACAATTCATTTTAGAATTAAAATAAAAGTAATTTTGTGAGTGGCCATTGTATTGGTAAGTTCTCTAACACTATCATTGTTATTTTAGCACTCTGCTCAATGATGTGAGGATTGATGTGGCTAAAGACCACTGTTATATTAGCGCTTTTTTCAATGGTGCAAGAATTGATGTGGCTCTAGGTTGTTTGCAAAGGTTGGGGGGGTGGGGGAGCTAAACAAATGTCAAATTAATATTATTATATTTCCTTGTGTAGAGGATAGAATATGTGCAATAGAGCTAGGGTCCTTTTCATAGAAAGCACTGTAATACTGATGAATGGTGAAGTAATTGGTACTATTTTGTTGTGTGAAACTTTTGATGTGTAGGATAATTGGGGTATTTTGCAAAGACAGGGGTGCTTTGACACTGACAGAGGTGTAGAGGGATCTAGTATCATTTTGTTAACAAATATTGTAATCGTTGGACTATAAAATGTACTCTTATTATGAAATATTAAATTAAATGTTTTTTCAATGTGTGTGACATGCGGTTGCAGGCCATTGTTATGTCAGTGTTCTTGTCAATGATGTGAGGATTGATGTTGTTGCAGGGTTTTTTACATAGGGATGAACAAATCTGCAATTGAAATTATTGTGGAGTATATGTGGGACAACTGGGGCTCTTTTGCATAGATGAAGGTGCTAAATAAACTTTATTTTCAATTTGTGTGAAGAAAAAGTGTTGTGCGATAAAACAAATATGAGGAAGTATTTGTGCAAGGTTTATTAAAATAACAAATATACAAGTCTCTTTTTAAATTATTATTTAGGAACATTTTTCGCAACTATGGAAGTAGTTGTGCGAAGGTGGTTGTTTGGAGGTAACACGTGGAGTTTCGAATGTCAATGAATGATCGAAGGGCATTGTTGAGTGTGCAAGTAGTTGTGTGGAGGTAGTTGTGCATGTGTGGATGTTATGCGATTTTTTCTGCAAAGTTTATTAAAATAATAAATATACAAATCCCTTTTCAAATTCTTATTTAGGGACATATTTCATAATGTACGATGATTAATTAATATCATTCTTGAATGTCAATGACTAAGGTCGTTACTAACGAGTGTGGAAGTAGTTATGTGGATGAAGTTGTGCACAGGTGGTTATGCGCATGTGCAAGTTATGCATAGAACAAATGCTTGTTTGGAATTTGTGCTGAATGAGGCAAGTGAAAAGGGATATTTTAAATGTAATGTGTTTTAATATTAGTAGATTGTGCACAAGAGAAATAACTATTTTCTGTTAGTAGATTTTGTAGAATGTAGAAGTGCATACAGTGAAAGCTTGAGAGATTTTTGCACATAATGGACTATGTTCTTCAGGGGTATCATGTGTAGAGAACAAATGCCATATCTAACATTCTTTTCGGAATGAATGTTTTTTTCTCATGATATATTGTACCCACATTTATTAATATCATTTTCAAATGTCAATGACTCACGGAAGGGAATTGTTGAGTCTGAAAGTGGTTGTGCAAATGAAGTTGTGTGGAGGTGTTTGTGCATGAGATATTGTTGTGCATAAATATATTTATTTTGTGGTTTTTCACATATGCATTTTTGTTATGTTGAAAGTATACAAAAATCATGTTTCTCGATTTTATGTTTTGGTGCTTATGTGGTTCTATGAATGCATCAAGAAATGTGTAGTCAATGAATTGAATGCTAAGATGACTTGTATTTACCTGCAACTTTGTTTTCTGTTAATCATAGGACAAACATCAGGATGGTAAAAAAATTAGATAGGGCATTTATCTTTGTAGTGTTTTTCAGATGCAAAATAGTGGCATGTGGTGATTTAATATTAGTTTTGAATGTAATGACCAAGGGTGTTACTAAGTGCAGAAGTAGTTGTGTGGACAAAGTTGTGCGGAGGTGGTTGTGCATGTACGGAGGTTATGCAGAGAACAAATGCATGTGCAAAATTTGTGTGGAGTGAGGGAAGTGTAAGGGGACCTTTTAATTGTAATGTGTTTTGATATTAGTATATTCTTCATAAGAGCAATGCTTATTTTATTATTCATAGATTTTGTGGAGTGCAGAAGCACATACAATGAAATATTGAGATATTTTTTCACACAATAAATTGTATTGTTTAGAGGTAGCATGTGCGGAAAGCAAATTCTTTGTCCAATGTTTTCCTCAGAGTGAATGCTGCCTGCCCACGCTATCTCAGACCCACATTTATTAATTTCATTTTCAAATGTTAATGACTGAAGGAATGACATTATTGAGTCTGGAAGTGGGTGTATGAACGAAGTTATGCAGAGGTGTTTGTGGCCACCTTTTTTTCATGTGAAACATGCAATAAAGATAAAACGTGTCTATATTTTTCATCATCCTGATGTTTTTCCTTTGATTTTCTCTATGGTTTTTGCATGTAAATTTACTATTTGTGGTTATTATCGATAGTTTTATAGGTCTCTAAATTTGACAGAAAGTAACTTGAAGTTCCAAATGTTAAGTTTCTGTAATTAAATCATTTTTGTGTCTACAAAAATCAAAGAGTTTAAAATTAAATGTGCCTATGCAAAATAAGGTTCACACTACATTGTAACTACGTGTCAAATCTTCTAAGAAATAGCTATGTCAAGTTATTTGTAAATAAAATTTGTTTGGGTTTTATATAGTGGGACCAAATATCAAGTCAATTCATCATAGAGAGTAGTTGAATATGTGTTGGCATAATATTTATTTATGAACCTCATTGCACACTTTACTATTTATAACTATTATTGATGGTGTTCTCTATGGAGGCCACAATTCCACCTGGATGGAGAAACTCTCTATGGGATCTAGTGAATATTTCTTGAAAAAAAACTAATCCTGGGAGTGTTTTGAATCTATTGTCTCCTAGGAAAAATTTTGGCATCATTAGACTACGAAATTATTGATAGTTTTATGAGTCTTCAAAATTGACTAGAAAAGCAAAGAAAATTTAGTCATGTTGTTGATAAAATATCGTGGTGATTTTTTGTAATTCAAGGTTACAATTGTCAATTTTCATGATATTGGGTGTCAATTGGGTGTCAGCAGTCATTTTGTCATATTTTTATTACGAAAACAAAAGAGGGGTAAAAAAGGAAAGAAGAAAAAAAACAGAACCTATTTGTAGTGACTTTTTTGTAGTATCGTCAAATTTGTTGATAGGGTTTTTTATGGTTCTAAATCCATTTCCACTATTAAAAAAAATGATTCAAACAATTTTGTTGTCAGGTTTCTATTAAACAAACAAAAAAAGGTCATATTGCAGTGATTTTTGACCTTCTGGGTTAATTTTGCCAGTTCAGTGGAAAACGTCTATTATTTTATATCATAATTTTTTGTTTCTTATGACACATATATCAATGATATTGAAGTAGGAACAAAGTATGATGTAAATACACAAGATTCTTTTGAAATTTCAATTTTTTTCCTATTATTGTGCATAAAAGTTGGCTTTTTTATTTTTTCAAACTGTCATATGTAGTGGTTTTTGGAGGAGTAATAGTAATAGCTATTGTTTGTGAAGAAAACGAAGAATTTTAAAGTGAAACAAGATTTGAATATGTTATTCATTGATAGAGTCTTTTTTTTTTGTTGCAAACAAAAAAATTGGTAGAAAAAAATGGAAAAAGGCTATTTGCAGTGATACGGTTGACTCACTTTCTCATATCGATGATATCTCTGACTAGTCGAGAACATATAAGCGATATGTGAATCTATCAACAAAATAGAAAATAGGTAACAAGATTTGGAGTACCGTATTAGCGAATTCCAGGTGTGTTCAAGGTTTCCCTAAATCCAATGCATTCATACTACTAGTTAAGTTACTGAAACCAAACAAGCATTTAGAATTGTCTATTGTGAATAGTTTCCTAGAGCCAAAAGGGTGCAAAATTGACATTATGTGGGAATTCATTTTTGCAACTTCTAAGGTTCCTTGCTAAATTTCTTTTGTAGTTATTTCTTTGTTTAAGCAAGCATTTATGGATTTTTGATAGTGCTTTGCCCATGTAGTAGCACTTGAAAGTACATCACATGTCCCGAAATGCATTTTTCATGGCCTTTATGAGACATACAAAAATGATTGTATGTTCAATTGGGCTTATGCCATTTCGAATGAATTATTTGTTCACTTACATATATTACCCAAGAACAATGGCTTCTTTATGATGTCATATTTGATAAAACTTCTCATGTCAAGGCACGTGTTTGATAGTTTTCCCAGTAATCCTACATTCAAGTTTTATGAGGAACCAATGTAGTTTTGGTATCCTATATTGTGAAAGAAAAAACCTTCTTTAAATTTTTGTTTAGTTTAGGATGTGTTTGTGAGGATAGTGTATTGCATGGTAACTAGACAAGAACCTTCTCTAATATCTGTAGACACTAAGGATTTCCTACTTAGCAAAGGGGAATATGAGGAAAGAGAAAGAAATATGATTATAAGAACTTATGGTTTTGAAGATAGACAATTTTTTCTGATGAGGTTTGTTCTAGATAGGTATTTTGTTGCTTAACCCTATAGGAAATATTTCCATTGACTATCTACATTTGAAGAAAAAAATAAAAGATAGTTTATTTCTTTTTCGTTTACTGTTGGAAAAGTGAATATGACGAATAGGGGTCACACTCTCATTTTTTCAAATTCTTTGGATGCTTTCAACTTAATTGAAGCTGAAGTTATTAGAGGCTTTGATAGAGGAACAATTTTCATGGAACATATTGATTCTATGAGGTACAAGAACTTGTTTCCAAGAAGTAGAGAGTAGAGCGAGGAAAGTCATAGTGTATCAAAAAGACATCAAAAACTACTAGTAGATTCTATACAAATTGCTAAAATAGAGATCTTCAGGATGCGATAAAGATAAAATAAAAGAGGTGCATACCCTACGAGGCAATCTCAATCTTTCATACACAGTATTGGTGTGACTTCATCTACTAGTAAAAAAAGAAAAATAACTATTGGAAGCAAAAAACTATTTGTTAATAGGCTATTAGGTAGCAGGGATGACGAAGATATTCCTCGTAGAGTAACTACAGAAAGACTGCACAAAGATGAATCATTTAGATCTAAGAGTGTGCCTAAAACCTAGAGCATTGAAAAAGTGGTAGACATGGAAGTTGATAGTGTTGGACCATCTGATTGGGTTAGTACTTGTTTGCAAGAAAATCAAAGAATAATGGAGGAAATTGATCAAGAGGACATTAATTTCAATGAACATTTTGTCACATTGACAAGGGTGGTAAGAGCTTGAATATTGAAAGGATACAATGTTTCGATAGAAAGGTTGGCTAGTGAAATTCCATCAATCTAATGGTGAAGCGCTTGCTAATTCTGTTAGTCAATAAAAAATAGAAAATCTAAAGCTAAAGGAAAAAATAAAAGAGCTAGAAGATTCCCTGAGCCTGAGTCCTTTTCTGAAGGCTACAATGACAATCAACGAACCACCATTGAAAATTTCTAGCCTTGGAAGATTTAATAGATTTAAGAAACATATCAATATTTGGAGTGTAGTGAAATCATATACCATCAGTAATATATCTGAAATATTACAGATCATTGAATTTGCATGATAAGTTTCTTTTGATCTATGACATTTAAAGCAAAGAACTAGGTCTTATATCAAATTGGTTAAAAGTGAGCTAGAGGGAGACGTATAATCCATAGAAAATGAACTATCAAATTCTAGTCAAAAGCTTGATGCAATCTTCAAACTATAAAGAGATAAAAAAATGATGCCTCATGCTGGTCGGATGAGGCAAATCAAGGCTGCATGGTCTGGGAAAATCAAAACATTGGAAGGCATTATTTCTAAGTGTGGAGACATTGAAAATCAAAGAGAAGATGTGTATCTCAAGGTGCTGGTGTTTGTTCAAGATTTATATTGTTCATTTATTACACATGAATATAGATTAATGACAAAGGAGAAACTAATGGCTAATTTGGAGAAGTTGAAACAATCACAGGAAATGGAGTTTTATGATATAACTAATTCTATTGCTGATGAAATTAGCAAATGGCTAATTAATTTTGTTGGTTTCAACTTAGAGTACTCTGCCTCAGTTTTTCAATTGCAATAATAAGAAAAAAAGTTGATGAGGAGATATTCAATGAACATGTTAAGTAGGAAATCATTGTGGCTCCGATGAAATAAACCATTGAAGCTAAAGTGAAGGAAATCTTTGCAGGAAGCCTAATTACAAAAGATAGCTGAGGGTAGAAGAATACCTGAATCTTCCTTTGCATATTTTAAGTGTTTTAATACATTAGAACATTTCTTTTTTGTCGTCAAAGAAATTTACTATTTAGATCTTATATGTGCGTTATGATGGAATAGTCTAATTCTTGAATGCAACTCCTTGTTACCTATTGCAAATGACTTTTGGAGATTATAGTCAACAAGATTGCAATCACAACTCTCATTAGCATTTTCATAAATGATCAAACAACAGAGGCTATTTCCTAGACCATGGCTCTATAATCATAACTTATTTGAATTCTGATTACTATTTTTTCTATCCCTTGATATGTTTACTAATTATGTAAACAATTGTGAGATAATGTTTGACATGAGATGTTGTATGGACCTGGGTTCTCAAACATTGTACAGAAAACAATAATTAAACACCATTTTTCCATTATTTTCTTTGATATTTTTGTATATTAGCCAATTTTTTGTAATGAATTATAATTAAAATGGATTTCTATTTACTTTGTTCTAATGTTGAAACTTTTTACCGGTTATATCAAAAATCCTTGGATATTGTTTTACATGTGAAGTTGTATCTATTGTATTTGTTGTGTCTATCATTTGAATTTGAATACAAGCATGTTTTAATAACTATTGAAGGTTACTAAGCTCAAAATCATGACTATTATGTTCCATATGTCTTTATTTATGAATGCATGTACAAAAGCGAGAATTTCACATATTAGTGTTTCATTGTATGGTGTTTTCATTCGGCCTGGATTAGGATGAGAGTTTTCATTCTACAAAGGAATCTTCCTAGAGTAAAATCTTTGCACTACAACATATGATGATAAATAAATAATAATAATAATTATATATTAAACTATGGGATCCATTTTTTCAAAGCATTGTGAAAAAACTCCATATTTCATTTACAATAGTTAATCGTAAACCAGTTTTTGTAAGTAATTTTCTTATATACATGTACAGTTTCTTTAATTAATGAAAAGAAGTATTTAAATAAATCCTACTGAAGCTAGAAACCTATTTTATTGTAGGGATATTTTTCTTGTGTGAAATCCATATTAAAGCTTATATTGTAAATCGTAAAAGCTACATTAGTCAACTGTAAATGAGTATTTGTAAAGTGTTACCAAGTACAGAAGTATATGTGCATCAGTGGTTATGCGTGTACAAAGGCTATGTGAGGAACAAATGCATATGTAGAATCAAGTATTTATATAACTCATGCTATATATAGAAACTTGATTCACTTTGTAGATCTTTTCTGGCGTCAAGCCCATGATAAAGATTTATTTGGACACAATGAAAAATTTTATTAAACAAGAATAAACCTAAAAATCATAAAAATAAATTAAATAAGATTATTTGATAATACATTTTACTAATTGGAAAACATAATTAATAATAATGTTGTGGCTGAATTTTTACTGATGATTGTAATCAATGTGGGAGGCGTGCACTGCATATGGAAAAGAATTAGAATTATTGTATCATGTCAGAACAAAAGAAAGAAGAAGAAGACAAAAAAAAAATGCTTTGATTCTGCGGAGTGCGATTTGCTCATTTTCGTACACAACATAATGGCATTAACAGTTTGAGACCCTTTTGGTAAATGGACAGATCGAAACATAATCAAGAATGTAAATGCTATCACATATAAACTGACATCGACATAATAGTGGATGCGATTGTTGGAAACTTGTAAGCTAACTATCATGATTAGAAAAGATTCACATTTAATTTGTTTTGTGCATTGAGTGACTAGTTTCCAACTTTTGAGATTTGTTTTTAAATTATTTCTGCTATTTCCTAGAATCATCTTCTTTACTACTTTTTAATAGCTATTTAATCAAAATGATCCATCAAACACATTTCACATGCATAATAGTAACATGTATTAGAAATGGAAAAAGGAAGAAAATTTAACACTATCAACAATTACTTCGATACCAAAAATTTTACAGTTTGACAACAACTGTAATCCAATTTTCCAAAAAGCTATGACCAGTTTTCTAAAAACCATGTTAGAATTCTTATTGCTTTTTGCAAAAAATTGTGGTGCATTTAGATTATGTGAATTATTTATGTATTTCTCGTAAATGTATATTTTTCTATGCTAAATTTCTATATATTGGAAGTTCCTTGTAGAAGGGATTTCAGAGGCAGAGTATAACAAGTGATAAATTTTTAGCATGTTGATGATCTATATCTATAACGCATTGAAAGCATTACTAGTTGATAGAAAGTTTTAAAAGATCAGAGCATAAATGGATTTAAGGGGAAGGAAAGAAGCTATTTGCATTCATACTATTAACTCATTTGCACTCATTGATCAGAGCTTTCAGTGGTCAACTGCATATCAACAATATGTAAATTAGTCTATGCAGGAGAAAAGAAACAATAAGATTTGATCTATGAGATTAGCAAATACTACATGTGTTCTAGAGGTACTTGATTTTAGAGAAATTGTTTATTTATGTGTGGAGAAATTTGATTTAACAACAACAAAAATTAGGCTATTAGTCAAATTTACTATTATTTCTTTGATTTCATAGACATTCAGGCAGATATTATGTTAAATTGTAGCAAGAAAAGGCTTCATTTGACTTATGCCTTAGTCAAATGTAGAAATTCAAATTTCCACTTCAACAAGATGAGTTGTCAAGCAGTTAGCAGGAGTGGCATGGCCAAATAACTCAGTTAAGTCAGTCAATTCGAGTTTTTTGGCTAGAAGTAGAGTAGTGTGCAAGTTCGTTGCTAAGATCTAGCTATCTAGAGGTGTTATCTTTAATGAAAATTAGCTATCCGAGCTCCAGTATAGAGTAGGGTTAGTATGAGTTTAGCTGAGCAGTTGTAACTATTGTAAACTCAACTAACTCTCAATTAATAAGCCAATTTACTAAAAATAGCCCTAGTCATGCATGCAATTCAAATTGACTAGTGAAGTTGGAGAAAAGGGGCATAATGTAATAATTATTGAATAGTAGTGAGTGTATAGTGTTTGCATGTAGCAGGTGAGCTAATTTCCTCTGGAATTACACAAGGAAATAGGACCTTCACTATTCTTTAGGAGCAAGAATTGTGCAAGGAAATAATAGGAATCATGATACCTATTTTGGATAAGTATTGGCTAGAGTAGATTCAGGATGAGATCGATATTGCAATGTAGATTGAGCTTCAACCATTGAAGCAGTCATCATAATAGATTGTTTTTCTCATCTGATATAATAAAAACAAATGAGGGGTTTTTCCGAGTTGGTTTCCCCAATAAAAATTGTGCTCATTGTGATTAAATGATTGCATGTGCTTCTATTGTCAATTTCCTTCTACAGAATTTAATGGAAGAAATTTGTGTCTATTTATTTCATATTGATTTCATTAGAAATTGAAAATTTTGATTTATTTCTACACAGTATCAAAGCTATTTAAAAATACATTGAAATAGGTTCCTGATCATCTCCCAAATAAATTTCTAATAATAAAGTTTGTGGTGCAGTTATTTCTTCAGTGCAGGAACAATTCCTTTTAATGGATTGAGGCTTGAGAAGGCATTGGAGGAAACTTCGAATTCTATGCTTGCAAATACAAAATAAAAGCTATGCTAGATGAAAATGGAGTATTAGAGTACACAAAAACATATATTCAAAAATTAGAAACATTAGATGCACAAAAACTGGACATTGGAAGAAAGATACTACAAAATCCATGAGGATTGTCCTGGAGGGAGTCAGAGACCATGTATTTTTGAATTTATATGGAAAGGAGACTACTTTTGCAATGTGGAAAAGTCTCACAGACATATTTGAAAGAAGCATCAATGCCAAGAAGCTGACATTGAAAGATAAACTTAGGAACATTTGAATGAATAAAGATGAAATTATTGTTCAATACATAACCAAGTTCATTCAATGATGAGATGAACTTGGAGTAGTTGGAGAGACTGTGCCACCCTATGAAATTATGATCTTAGCACTCCTTGGTCTTCCAACATCCTAGCATATCTATCAAGATTCATTTAATGGAAGAGACAAGCTCCCATATTGGGAGAGACTTTGGTCTGACTTGGAGTAGGAGGAAATTAGAAGAAACACTAGAGATGGAGTCATAGCCAAAAGTGATCAAGAAGAAAAAATTTCTTTAGCAAGAAAAGGAAAGACAACCAAAGGAAAGAAGGCCCAAGGAAAGTAAAAATATAACCATAACCATGGAAAGAAGAAATACCTCAGTAAAATTAAATTCTTTCACTACCATGAGTATGGACACTATGTAACCAAGTGTCCACACAAGAAATCTAGTAACAAGCGTGCGACAGGAGCAGCAGGAGATGCTCTCAAATCAAAATTCGAGTTGGATTCAACCCTCATTTCTTGCATGGAAATTACTATACAAGGTAGTGTATGGTACTTAGACTCTAGTGCTTCATTTCATATGATAGGAAATAAGGATTTATTCAACAACTTTGAGGACAAGGAAATATAATTACACATAGATCTTGGAGATGATGGAAGGTATAGTACCAAAGGGATTTGAAATTTCACCTCTAAGAGGGAATCATCCTCCCATATTCACCTAAAGAATGTAATCTATGTGCCTCGTATGAAGAAAAATCTAGTTTCTATAGCTCTACTTGAAGATAGAGGATATGATGTGGTGTTTAGTAAAGGGAAGGCTTATCTGAAGCATGTTGCTACTAGAAAAGTAAATAAAATTGGTGTTAGAGTTAAAAATCTCTACAAGCTAGAGATGGATGCATGTCCTGCATTGAGTACTAAGGTAGAATATGTTCAAGGTCGAGATGTTGGAGAGCTTTGGCATTGGTTCATGGGACACCTACAACATGGAGCTTTGAAAATAATGTAGTAGATCACAAGTGGACCTCCAAAACATGCTCTTGATAAAAATGATGTTTGCAAGGGATGAACTCTTGGAAAATGTGTTAAATCCTCCTTCCACGGTTGAGATAGCTGAGCTAGAAATATCTTGGAGTGAGTTCACTCAGATGTGTGTGGATCATTCTCCATAGTCTCAACTGTAAAGCACATGTATTATGTGATGTTTGTAGATGATTTTTCCCACAAATGTTGGATCATTTCATGAAGAAGAAATATGAGGTTTATTCAAAGTTTTTTGAATTTAAAGCCTTAGTTGAAAATGATACTGGAAATAAAATTAAATCCCTAAGAAGTGATAATGGAGGAGTGTATGTTTCTAATGCCTTCAAAGAGTTATGTTCCATGGAGTGTATTAGAGGGGATTTGATTTCACCCCACGACCCACAACAAAATGGGGTTTCAGAGAGGAAAAATAGAAGTATTGTAGTTCTAGATAAATATTGCATGACCAGGGGTTGCCACTATCCCTGTGGGAAGAAGCTTGCAATACTGTTGTTTACTTGTAGAACATGAGACCACTTTTGCATTTTTAGATCCATAGTCTATTATCATGTCTCGAGAGATAGCAAGAAAAACTTGGATCCCACTATAGAAATGAGGGAGATCTTTGTCGGCTATTCCGAGACACCTCATATTTATCGAGTGTAAATTCCTTCACTTATGATGACTGTTATGAGGAGTGATGTGAAGTTTGATGAGGAGAGAGCCATGATGAGTTATCTAGACTGAGAGTTGATCATACCACTAGAGGAGGAGATTATAGCTCCAAAGTAGGAGCATTAGTTGGATCCATAGAGTCATATCTTTCTTAAATGTAAGAGGACATTCTAGGAGGATGATGTATAGTAGCCACATGTGGAGGAGAAAAGAAAAAACTGAGTGGAGGAACTCACTCGCAGAGATCCTTCTAGAGAAGGGAGGAGGATGACTAGGATGTTTGACAGATTGTTGCAGGAAGCTCAGGAGTAGGTTGGAGCTCTCAGCTCCTTGCACAAACATAGATCACCAGACAAATACACTAGATATATGGCACTCATGTCAAAGTTGATTGATTCTACGACATCTTTTTTTGAAGAGTAATTTATTTTCCAGAAAATGAAGGTAAATGCCATGGTGGAGGAGTATAACTCCATCATGAAGAACAATGTTTGGGAAGTGGTACACAGCCCTGAGAAAATGTTAGTTTTTGGTAAGATGTTGAAGGATGCCAAGATGTTGATCCAGAAGACATATTTATTGCACATCTAGGTGTCATCAAATGCGAGATCCTGTTGATAAAAGTTGCAATAAAAAGTGAAAAGAGTCACAATGTTGCAAGGAATAATCAAGAAGGAGCAATAACTATTAGATAAATTGTTGAAGAAACAAGTATTAGCACTAAAACAAAATCTAAAGAAAGAAGTAGAAAACCTGTGCAATATTCTATTTGCATATCTAAAATTTCTTTAGCATCATCTTCAATTGAAAGAAAACAAAAAGATATCGATGTTTCACAGTTGATTCATGGTCAACTATCAACTATCAGAGATGACAAGGAGCTTCAATTGGCAAAATGAAAAGGTCCCCTACAAACAAGAAGTAAAGAAGCTATCCATGAGGAGATTGAAACTCGACTACCTAATTGGGTCAGTAGTTCTTTGAATGACAATCATAAAATAACAGAGCAAATTTTTAAAGAATTATGTATTTTTGATGATCAATTTTCCACTTTACAAGATGCAAACTATAATAGAGAGAGTAAACTATTGAAAATCAAAAAAGTAAGGATGCATGGTAAAAAATTTATTGATACAACATAGAAGAATTTTGATATGTCTGGAATTACAACCATGGATGTTTTGACATTGCATGTAGCTACAGGGCATGCACTTGCAATGTATATTGAGGAATGGAAAGAAGAGAACCTGGTACTGAAAGAAACAATAAAAATGTTTGAATATTCTTTAAGTATGGGTCCTTAGTTAATGGCTCCAGTCATAATATGGACTCAACAATTTTCAATTACCCCTGCTAGCAAATCTCCTAGATCTATTGGAGCTTTGCAACTGGTTAATGTGGCCAAATTTCATGTTGTCGGTAATATATTCCAGAGATTAGAAATCATTGAAAATGCATGGCAGTTGGTTTCTATTATGTTATAGTTGGCATAAGAAATCAACTCATTTATTGATTTGGTGAGAAGTAATATTAATGAAGACAAGCATTTTGTTAACAACTACTTACTTGCTTTTATTCAAAGGCTTGAATTGTTGTATGATCTGGACAAGAAAAATATAAAACTTCCAAATTCTAATTGAATGAGGAAAATCAAAGCTCGATGGTCCAAAAGAATCAATACACTAGAAAATATTGTTTCTGAGTGTCAAAGCGTAAAAAATAGGAGAAGTGATGTGTTTCTAAAGGTGATGCAAATTGTTTGAAATATAGACGACCCATGCATTATATGACATTTTGAATTGATCACAAAAGATATGCTAACCTTTGAATTGGACAAGAGAAAACATTCCATGGTAGAATATTTTGTTGTTATAACTAATTTTACTCCAGAAGAAATTGGAAAATGGCTAGTTGACTTTGTCAGTATTAATGATAGGAAATTTGTGTTGACTACTCAGTTACAAGAGGAGGTGATGGTGATCGAAAATCAATTATTCAATTAGCATGTTAGGAAAGAGATTACAATGGGACCAATGAAATAATTCATTCAAGCTATGTTGAAGACATTGGTTCAAGTGGCGATGCATTCAGAAGGAAGTTAAATTATAGTCAAACAACTAGCCTATATGCTTTCACAAATTATAATTGTCCTTAAATATTTGCATATTTGTTTTCTATTTACTGGTATTCAATCATCATGATTTGTTAATTTTACTAATGTTACATAGTCTACTTGTTCAATGTAGTTCCCTTTTTTATTTTTCAGTTATCTCTTTGCATATTATTGTCCACACATTTACTTTTTTCGAATGTAGAAGCAACTACTTAAAGAAAAGATGTCAAAATAACATAGTGAATGAGCCAATGAACTGAGCCATTGATCATTTTCATTATTGATACAATTGATTCCCACCAAGAATAATAGTTCTTAATTATTATCATTTGATGTTCTATTCATTTGTATTATGTTTATTTATTTTAATCATAACTATGATGATTGAAATTTGAAACTCGATATTTTTCTCGTTACTATAACTATATTACTTAATGTTACAAACTTATGCTTTGAAAATGTGTATTATTCCATCGATACATATATGTCAATAACAAGAAACATGAGAATAGTTAGTTTTTCTATCAAACATGAATAATTTTCATTGTCATCACATTTTTAAATTTCTGCAAAGTATGATACTCCGGGAAGGGATTTCATCACGATTTTTTCATATTTGTCTATTATGCATAATGAAAGTTTTTTTTTTTTTGAAATGAAAGTGATATATCAATTTTACATGATTTTGATTTCAATTGGTCTTTTACTACATTATGTAATATTTAAAGAATTAAGTACTGGTGGAGCTTCTCGCAAATATCTTTCCTTATACAGGAAGGTTTCATTGTGCGAAGTACAAATGTCACATGATGAGAGCTTGAAAGCTCCCTCTAGAAAATGGAATTCGTTTGTACTTCAGTGGATATGCTTATTTACATAAAGACAAACATAAACAAATATTTCACTGTGACAAAGGAAAAACCTTTAATCAATTGATTAACGAAGTATTTTGTGCAAAAGAGGTTGATTTTTCTATAGTGTGGAAACCGTACTTCGCTTGCAAAACGTGTTCACTGAGATTTATGCTTATGTTTGAATGTTGTCCTATTACGTGATCTAAGACTATGAATTTTCACATAAAATCTATATGCAAAGGTAAGAAAAGCCACATTAATGCTTTGTACATTAAAACTTTGGACCCTACTTCTGCACTACGCACGAGAATTGCATTGACATTATTCTATTAGTAAGAAAATATGAATATTATATTATTAATAAGCATCAACATTAGACATATTGTAGTTTCAAATTTGAATGGACCTCCCCGTTCTATCGATTAACTTAGTTAGTAATAATTTATACGTTAATATTAATATTTTAATGCTTTCAAAACCATAATGAAAGTTTCAAATCTTTGCATTTCGTATTAATTTTGAAAATACATGTTAATATTAATATTTCAATGCTTTCAAAATCATGATTTTATATTTAATGTTTTAATGTTTTGAAATAATGGAAAGTCAGATAACACTGCAAAGTGGTAATGCTTTTTTTCATATATATTGAATTAGGTTTCCATTGAAACCTTATTGCTAGCGTGAATGAAATTTCCAAGTTCATAATAAGAAAACAAAATTTAAGTACCTTTACCGTAATTATTATTTTTTCTCAAGAGAAATAAGCATTTTACAGAGCATTCATTATGCAAGTAGGCAAAATGTGGAGCTACATGTGGAGTGAAAGTTCCACTCAAGCAAATCTCTGCACAAGGTTTATTAAAGTAATAAACATACATATATTTTTTAATTACTATTTACTAATGTATTTCACCGCTCAATGAAGTCGCTATAGGGCATACTCTTATTATGCAGTATTAAATAAATCATGTTATCAATATATATATATTTGCATAGTTAATTAATTTATTTTGTATTTTTAAAAATTAATTGATAATTAGAACATAATATTAGATAATTTTCCTAAACTAACCTAATTTTAAAGCATTACTATTTAATTTTTATTTTCCTTATTAATTTCAAAGTATTTCAGATGTTTTCTTGATTGAGAATAATAAGTAATGATTAAAACTTAATATTTATTATTCTCAATCAAGCAAGCATCTGAACTACTTTGAAATTAATCAGAAAAATAAAAATTTATTAGTAATGCTTTAAGATTAGGTTAGTTTAGGATCATTATCTAATATTATGTTTTAATTATCAATTAATTTAAAAACAAAAAAGAAAATTAATTAATTAATTATGCAAAAAAAACTAAAAATATATAATTGTCAAAATAATTTAAATGTTAGAAGAAATCTAAAATATAATTGTCAAAAATAATTTAAATGTTATAAGAAATCTAAAAACTAAAAATCATTAACTAATTAATAATCTCAATCATATCATTAGTAAACATGTTGGCTCTCACTCACTTCCCGACCCTCTCCTTTATTTATTGATCCCTTGAGGTTCTCACTTATTCACTCATCTGATCCCATAGTGGTTGGTTGAAATGTTGATTCCAAGAAACCATGAATGTGATGGCTCCAAAATACATAACCATACAAAATTTAGATCGCATAAGCCTCAAATCTATAATTACAAATCTATCACATAATGGCAATGCATTTCCACTGGGCATAATCACAGCTATTGTAGTTTCGATAACACATATAACAATGAAATACGTACTGGAAATCAAAGGTGACAATGTATAACAAGACAGGGATCGAGTAAGATTTTTTTTTATTTCAAAATTTTATTGTTATGAAGTTATTGTCCATCTGTTTTTTTTTTTCTCCCACCAGCAATCGAATTTTAATTGAAATAAAAAACAATTTACATATGTGTAGGTATGTATATCCCATTATTTAAGGAAAATTTCATTCTTCATCTATCATGTAGTTTTCATGTATTGTTTTACAATTTTTGTATATGTAACAGGTTCAAGTACATGATAAACTTGTTTTGGAATGTGTTTCAATTCAAAAATATTTGCAACAAAACATTTTTCCACTGATCTTGCTAAAATATATAGTTAAAAAAGAAGAAGAGTTTTTTGTACTTCACAATCAACATTCATATATGCATTGAACATGGAAAAGAAATTTTTTAGTCATATAAATCTTCTTTCTTCGCCAAGCGAAATATGCACGGTAAGGTATACCAAATTATTTATGTAGACATCGATAAAGAGAAAGAAATAAAAAAGACATTTGATTTCATGTTACTAAGCATTTTTTTTCTATATCAATTTTAAAACATTTTCAAGGATACTTGAGAGGAGTTAGCATCAACACGAACCCATTCAAAACTATATGCACTAGATGCAACACACCAATTACAACTACTAGAACTATGAACAAAAGTATGATTTATTGCAACACTTCCAAGTAAGACTTTCACTTTCTTTATTTTCATTGCTTAAATTGCATCATACATGTAAGCGATATGACTGAAAATCAATCTATTTTGAGGGACGTTAAACTAGAAAGATTATTACCTGCACTATGAAAAATTTCCTATGGCCAATATTATTCAAAAAAACTAGATGTTATTGAAATCTTGACCAACTTCGAAATGCATGGTACATTTACAATAGACCATCAAAATGTAGTTGTCAGTATACATGTTGGGTCCTTCATTTTTGAAGGAATAAGAGTTGTGAAGGTTAAATTTGTTGAGAGTAGAGCACCAGAAAAGCAATGTGGCAATGAAATATTTGTTTTGGAACTTATTCAGTAGAAAATAAGGGCGTGTACCAAAGGAAGAGGAGTCAATTTTGATACAATCAACAAAGAACCAAGGTAATGGACATAGGTGTTGGAAAACCGAAGATCAAGGGAGAGAGGGAACAAAGACTAAATCAAACAAGCAATGCTATAAAAGAAGATGAAGAGCAGCATGAAACAAGTTTTTAGACAACTTTGTGAAGTTTATATGTTTTCATAAATTTTAAAGTGTGTAGAAAGTTTAGACAATACTATAAAGAATGGATTGCACTGCAAGTTTAGTTTTGTTGTAATGTTTGGGATCTAAACTGTGAAGGACTACTTATGGGCAGACCAAGATATGTAATGTTATATTCCAACACTTGCTTTGATTTGTGCTATATGTGCACAACTCTCTAATGTGCCACAAGATGTAATGGAGAAATGTTGTTATAATCAGGCTCTGTTGTTTTAATAATAAAAGGAGAATGGGGGTTCTATTATTTGTTTATGTATTTTGTGTCGCCTTTTAAACACTTTTGCTTATGTCTATTTTCTATTAAATCCATGAGTTAAATAGTTGTGAATGAATGACATAAATAGTTGTTCAAGATTCTTATATAAATAAACCTAGATCCCTTACACATTTCTATGGTTTTGACTCACCTCAAGTGAGATGCTCCTTTGATCCAAGGGAGTGAAAATGTTGGTGAAGTGCTAGATTATGTAGAAACCTTTGTTGGAACCCTAGGTAGAACCTTAGGTTAAACTTAATTTAAATTTCCCACTAACAACACAATGGAAGATTTCTTTGTTTACATTGTTAAGAAATTCAGTAACAACGGAATGCACTTTCCTTGCATTGCAAGGAATCCTAACATTACCTCAAAGTTTCTGATTCAGGAAATGAATTTGTTTTTTTTTTGACAACTCTTCATTTTACTCAATATTTGGGATATGATTTCACATTATTTATCAATATAGTATACTCATAGGAACAAGATTAGAAATGTAATCATTGGAGCAAACAATACGAGTTTATCTACCAATGCAAATGCTAAACTGACCTTGTACATAAATGTAATCCAATGAACTACTTTTATTTTGACTCTATGTTTTGTACCATGCTATGTCATTTTTCTATTTTTGCAAACTCATTTCTTACGTTGTTTTCTTGATTTCTCTATAACTACTCAGGCAATATTACAAGTTGGTTATGTTGCAATTTTTGGTGCCATTACTTTACAATCATAGTTTACTTTGTTTACAGTGTCAACCAATCCAATATTTTTTTCTATTTAAATAACTATTCCATATAACATTTAAACAAATATCTAGATAAGGTGTTGTCATACAAAGTTGAAATGAATTTCTAAACTGAATAAGCAAGTTTATAATATAACTTATAAAACATATTTCATTTAGACATAGATTTGTAATCTAGAGTAGTCTGATATGTTTCTTTTCTTTAACTATGTCGAGACTACTAACATGCATCAACAAATAAAAAAAAATGGTAGTGATTTATTTACTAATTAACATTTGTTTTTGTGTATTAACGCTTGTGCTGATTATGCTACAAGAATTGAAAAGTGATTCATTTGTTCATGTTTTACAAGAGCTCTCTGACAACATTCTTACGGTATCTAATTCATCTTCTAGACGCCTAAGAATTTATTGAATTTCTAGTATTTTATCAGTTAGCATCAAAATAGCTTTGCTAAGCATTAAGATATCTTGGGTGAGAATTAAGATATTTTCACTTCCTGTATGTACCTTTTCCTCTATTCCCATACCATTTTTTCTTTGGGCCATTTCTTTGTTGTTAGAAACAAATGCAAAAAAAATAGACAAATTATAAATAAAAACCTTAAACTTAACAATTTCATAACAACAAAGCAAGTTGAGTTCCTATAACCTACTAACTAGTTTAGAAAACAATGAACATTTACAAATTGTTTTTATAGGCATCGGGCATATATATAATATGTCAAAGGAAATAATTCATATAAATCACTAATTGACATCTAAATTCTGAAATGGCATTTAACTATTATCGATTTTAATGGTATCCACTAACCAGTAATCGTTATCAATGTGGATAGACTGATTCCTTTAACCAAAAAAGACTATTGTAAAATATATTACTTTAAATCATATTCATTTTACTTAAATTCCAATTTGACATAGTCCAATTGACAAGAGTATGTTTCATTATTAATCTACCTTGCACTCTTTAAAATCGAAATTGAGATACTATTTTATTAATATCATAAACCACATTCTATTCTTATTAACTAAAGCTCTTTTTCGAATAAATAAGTCATTTCCATAATTATTTATTGAACTAATGTGTATCCAACACATTTACTATGTAGCCTTGCCTTTCTATTGTCTAGCTTTTACTTTGCAAAAGTAATTTCTGATGCTAGATGTCAATATGCCACTTGAATACCTTTTTTCTTTTGTTTCATCATCCAAATATTAAATGAACTCTGATCACTGAAATGAGCAAATTAGGTAATGATTTACAACTTCATATGGTTTCTACTGTTTTACATTAAGCTAAAAACTAGCATTTCAAAACTATTATAAGATTTTTTGCATAAGAAAATCTTCAATTGTAAAATATGTGATAGTATAACAAAACGTTTAGCATGAGAAAGCCTATAAAATCATTGCATTGCCAAAAACCACTTTTCTCTAAACAACACTAGAAAACTATGGTTGGATAACAATATCCATTTTCATGTTACATTTTCATATAGGCACAACATAATAGAAATAAGTTTGTAATTATTTAGTAAAATAATAACATTCAAACTAGATTGAATCTGGCATCGAAGAGATGAAATTAGGTCGATTCACATAACTATCACTTCACCTGTAGCCTAACGTACTAGCTATGTGCTAGTGCAATGTTTATAGGTTTGGAATTGAAGGTTTACAACTAACGTTTCTAACCGATCACAATAGATCTCTATATAGCTCAACTTGTAATAACCCTTTTCAAGTGGGCTTGGGATTTCAACGATGATGTCTCATTGATATCACATTGTCCCTTGCAACAACCCTTGCATAATCTATAGTACTTATGTAATAATATATGTTATAAACATTGATGTTAAACTACACAAATAATGATTATAGTATGTGATATTAAATTTGATAAATGAAAACTCATATTGTACGTTATCTTTGAACTTTTCGGCAACTAGACTCAATAGCCATACATATGTTTCAAGAAACAATCTACAAAATAATTTAGTGAAGAGTGTAGACGTTCACAAAATCAAAGCTTTAAAGCTTCCTCGAGATAATGGACTTCCTCCATACTTCAACACATTTGCTTAATTTCAACAACATAACCATAAACAGAATTTTTGCTTAACAACCCTTCTTTTTCGAACTACACATAACTTTTACTCAATTGACTATTGATATTCTAGAATATGGAAATACACATTATTTATAATTAAAATAACGCAAGAGAAAATATGGGTTATTTAATACTAAAATATTGGCAATAAAAGCATTATTTGTAATTAAAATATTAACAATAATATTGTATCAGTCCACCGCTTGCCTTGATGTTATTGTGAACAAAAAATATGGATTATTTCATACTAAGATATTAGTAGTAAAATCCTTCAATGCAGTGTTCGGAGATACGAACAATGAAATCTTCCAATATTCCTCAAGAAAAGGTATACCAAAAGTCTTTGGTACGAAGTCCATAGATCCACACAATGAAAGCTTGAAAGCTTCCTTGGCACAATGGAATTTCTCTGCACTTTTGCACATGCTCCTAATTTCACCAAGATAACCATAAATAAATATTTTTCTCAATGATCTCAACATTTATGTGGTTACAAGTTCTTTGGATTCCAAAACAATTCAACCTTTGTTCAATTTACTATTGATATTCAAGAATACATAAATTTGTATTATTTATAGCTAAACTATTGCGAACATCAAATATGGATTATTCAATACTAAAATACTAGTGTCAAAAGAATTATTTGTAATTAAAAAATTACTAACAATATCATATAGGAACATTGCTTGTCTTAGTCTTACTGCAAAAAATGGGGATCCTTTGCATACACGTGGGTGCTTGAAAGCTTCCTCCTCACAATGATTTCTCTACATTTCCGCACATATGCTTAATTTCATAAAAAATGACATAAAAGTTACCCATTGTGCCATTACCAAAAATCCATCCTTTGTATTCTCTATACATTTTTCTGGTATAGACACAATGGCATAGTGAAAACATATCATGCCAGTGGAAATTTGTGGGCTTTTCTGGTGGGTTCTCGTTGGTGTGTAGGAGGGTGATGCCATGCTTGTAAACTATAGCCAGGAGTATAGAAATGACCTTACGTTTGCAGGATGTAATGCTCCTACTATTTTCATTTATTGTAGTCAATTGTGACATTTATTGTGGGAGATTGCAACATTTAGTGTGGTAGGGACTTGAATTTATAGATCCAAAACAAAAACATTTCTTTGGGAGTTCTCCAATCTTGAAATATTTAAATATTGAAGAGCTTGAATTCAACTCAATATTTCCAAACCAAGTTTTGATTGGTGTCCCCTACACGGCATAGTCCTCTGCATCTATATTTCCATTGTGTGGAAGTTCAATGGAAGTTCGGCTCATTGTGTCAACTTTCGCATATCATTTTTTTGTATAATGATTCAATTTTTATAATGCTCCAGATTACTACACTCAAACTAATTAAAAAGTATAGTAATGTGTTTTGGAGCATCAACCATAAGCAATAAATTTAAGCTACTAATTAATACAGTTAAATTGAATCAACATTTGAAGCATTAAGGTTCTCTTTTAGAACAATTACAGTCTCAATACTTACAATAAGAACACCCTTGTTTTAGCCTATCAGAACAATGTTATGTATCATAGCTACTCATACTGAGAAGTATATTATTTTCCATGGCCACATTATCGATACCCCATTATCAACCAAAACCAAAGACCTCATGCTAACTAGATGCTTTGTGCAGATATTTTTGCACAAATAAAGCATGTATGAAATAATTTGTGCAAAGGCAACTATATGGATGAAGCTATCTGAAAGATGAGTGCTTGGAGGTGGCTGTGTGGAGGAAGCATGTAAAAAGGTGGTTTTGTGGAAATATTTTACTGTGTGAAGAGCTTTATGTGGAGAGTTTTCTGTGGATAGATTTTTTCTTTCATTGTGTGAAGTTTTATCCTCATTCTGCACAATCTTTAGTCAATTAAATAGTTATGTTGTGTAGTAGCTATAAGCCTTGTTATATTTATCATAATCACTCTCTCATTTTATGTCAAAGAATTACTAATTTAAAAATTATTTTTTAAGGAGGCAATAGTAAAACATTATGTATATAATTTTAAAGTATATTTAAAATATAAAAGTTAATAAGTATTATATTTTTTAATGTTTCTAATATTATAAAAAAATTTTAACTTATATTTTAGTATGAATAAGAATAACTTCTACTAAGATCCATGTGGTTTAGTGGCTTTTGAGATTAATTTCTTTTTTTTAACACTTATTTCTCTGTTTAAAAAGAAGCGAGAGAAATGTTCATAGATCATCATAGTTTTGCTGAAAAGTCAAAAATTTTGTTAAGGACAAATTCTTTGAAAAATAAATTGAATGGAAGTATAGGATTGGAAATTTAAGAGAAAGTACTTTTCATCACCAACTAAAGCAAGAGCATTCAGCTCAATAATATCATTGTATTTTAGTAGACATAGGGGGTCTTATGTTTCCAAGGAAGTTGGTTTCCTAAGTGTGAATTAATGTAAATTATTTAGGATTTTGAGTGAGTTTAACGAGAATAGGATTTAATTGAATATTGTGAGACATATTTGTAAATATTATCAAATATAGGAGAATATGAGAGATTTAGGATAGTTGAGACGACTGAGTGATATGAGAATTAATTGTAAAACTCGAATTAGAAGTTAGTTCGTGATTTTGTGGATTGGAGAGGATCCTTAGGGATGAGGAAGAGATTTTAGGATTTTGTTGAGAGGTTTATGGATCTAAACCAGGAATTGGTTTTAGAATCCCTTTGTATAAATGCAAGCCAAAAAGGCACAGATAGAGCTGGATTAGATGGTGAGATAGTTAGACAGTTAAGCTAACTAGAGGGTGACTGTAAGCCTATGAGAAGATTCTAAACAGAGGCCATTGACATTAGAAGATCAGGCCAAATATAGTGAGACTATGTAAATGTTTGTTTATCTATGCAGAGATTAAGTAAATGAGATGTGTGACATTGTGAAGTGTGATGTAAGCAGATCGAGAATATTTTCGACATGCGATGAGAGCAGACCCAGAAGGTAATGGAGACAGTTTATGGTAGTTTGGAATCTGATGTGTTATCACATATCGGATGTGATGGAGGAATTCATGTGCTAGTATAACCCACAGAGAATTGTGATTGTGATAAGGCATGCATGGAGAAACATGCAAAGGCAAAGAAAAGGCGGAAAGGTATGGTTACGCATGTTTTTGTGAATATTTCTATTGTATGAGAATCATGATAGAAATAATGCGATAGATAGATTTGTGGTTAAGTCCAATATAACCAATAGATAAAGAATGGGTAAGGTTATATATGTGTGGGCATTAAGGTTTAACAAAGGGTTCATTAAATGTATATGCGAAGGTTATGAGGGTTAAACAAAGTCTCGATTGAAATGATTGATTAAGGGTTGATCTATGTTTAGTTGATAAATCATTCCATTGAGTTTTAATAAAAGGGGCCTTAACCATTATCTAATGAAGATTTGACTCAACACGTCATATTAATTTGTGGGGCAAAATGGTTTATGCATTTCAATATGCATACTGCGAGTAAAAGTAGGGTTTTCCTGCATCAAAGTGGTATTAGAGTAGAAGAAGATTCTAAATGCAAAAGAAGAGATAGAGTATCGCTAACAGTTGGTGATTTCAACTAAAGCTAAACTGGGAGATTCATAAGAGGAATCCTAATCTTGTAATTTTAATAGAATGTTCAGATTTTGAGAAAACTAGAGCAAGTGATTTATAGCCAATGAATCCGTATGGTTGGAATTTTGAAATGTTTGAAATCGAAATTGGAGAAGAACAGTAGATTTCTTAGAGGTAAGTGAGTAATAATTAAGAAGAGATTGCAAAAACATAAAAAATCCACAATGATGTTTTGAATAATGGAGATTGGCTCGAATGTGAAGAGTGGATGGAGATTGCTTGTGAAATCATGCAGGTATTGTTTTATTTAACTCTGATTTGGGTTTTTCTAGATAAAGAAATAGATTGAAGATTGATAGTTGTAGTTAATGAAGTATCTCAGCAAAAGAAGATCAAGCCTTAAGAAGCAGTAATGAAGGAAACTAGTACGGATTTCTGAGTGGAAGAAAACTCAGTGAAGGAAAAAATTTTGCCGATAGTTAAGCTTTGCCAAGATAAAGCCAGAAGATTGAAAGAGAGAACCAGATTCTAAATTTTATTGACAGTAGCTGAATGTTGCATGTTTTTGCAGTGGAAGCATGAAGATCTACTGAAACATATTTGTAGGAGTGGTGAGATCCTGAAGATAGGCGAAGGTATGGAAATTTGTCTAATGATTAGCAGATATTGAATAAGTGAAATTTTAGAGCAGTATTACAGTAGTTAAACTGTAAGACGGATGTTTGCAAGTTCTTGAAGTAACAGAGTTTGAAGAAACAATTAAAGGCTAGTGAAAAGAACAGTCCATTCAAAGTGTAGGTGAATGGGGAGACAAGATCAGATAGAGATCTTGAAGGTGGGATGAAATGTTTTTATTTTTATTTGATTTGAAGTTTGGAAAGTTGTGGTCTTTGTATTTACGCAAAAGTATTGTTGAGACTCACAAAGGAAATTCCATAGAGGATGTGGGTAGAATTGCTAAGAGATAAAGGAAGTTGGTAAGAATTTCTAAGTGAAATAAGAATGTGGTAGAAGCTTAAGGAATTCCAACAGAGAATGGATAAAGAGGACAGTTGTGTTCTTAGAAAGTGCAGATGAGTTGAAGCCTAGAAGGAGCAAAGACAAGTTCTCAAAGGATGTTCCACAAATAGAGAACCAAGTGCTTGCCAAAAGACCAAGTACAGAGGAGACCTTGGTGAGGTAAGTGGTAGCAGGGAGGACTTGCTATTGTAGAGCATTTAGTGCAACTTATAGTGAAGTGAGTGAGGAACTCATAAAGATGGAGAGGATGATGACTAGTGACAGTCATAACAGAGGTTCTAAAAGAGATCATAATAGAGGAAAAAAGGAGAAGGATTCCAAGGCAAATGGCATGAGAATGAGTGATGAAGAATATGATAAAGAAATGGCTGAGATAGCAGTTCAGCGTGAAGTGTAAATGGAGATGTTGCAAGGAAATGAAACGAACCATAAATATGGGTATGTCATGAGAAAGAAAGTGAAGTGGAAGAGGCTACAAGAGAAGAGGAATAAGTAGGTGAGTATGTAGTTAATAGAGGAGCTAAGGGAACTTGAATAGATTTTAGATGCCAAATTGGAGACATAGAAGTTCAAAATAGTTGAGCTACAACAAAAGGGAGATATTGAAGAAGATGTTGAAGTTTTGATATGTGAACTAGAACGTGGACCATTACTTTTTGAAAGTGATGAAGAGCCAACAGAGTTGGATCATATGAATGATTCAGAGCAGCTAGAAGACTTGATGACTAAAGCATCGAATGATTCAAAGCAGCTAGAAGACTTGATGACTAAAGCATCAAATGAGACTGTAAGGACTTGTGATTTTAAAACTGATAATTTGTGTATGGTTGCAGGTTTGGAAGAAAATAAGTAGCCTTTTAAAGTTGTCAAAAACATGAAAGAATACCTTATAGAAAATGAAATTTTCGAAGTAGAATATGACAAGGAGACT
This sequence comes from Pinus taeda, assembly GCA_000404065.3. Classification (NCBI taxonomy): domain Eukaryota; kingdom Viridiplantae; phylum Streptophyta; class Pinopsida; order Pinales; family Pinaceae; genus Pinus; species Pinus taeda. The sequence continues at coordinate 57,523 of APFE030782168.1, forward strand.
CGAAAAGAAATAGTTCACTACAGTGAACAAGTGCAGAGAGGCATCATTAAAACAGATGATGTTGGAACGAGACTTGCTGACAGTTTCAAGAGTTCTTTGAGTTTGAATCAACATATTGATGTGCTGATAGAGGAGTTAAAGGAGAGATCATAGAAACATACTGAAAGGTTGCTAGAAGAAGAAGAAGAGGTACAGAGGCCTTATATTTTTTATTTTGATGATTGTCTTATGAGTGCAGATTTTGTTGCAGAAACTAGAACATATTTGGCACAGGTGGACAGCCTAATGAAAGAAGAAGAGGAAGAACATCTACTGAAGGATGTTAAGAAAGATTTAGCAGAGGAAGAAGGACAATGTGATGATGAGTCAATAGAAAATGAAGAAATGGGAGATTGTGTAAAATTTCCAAAATTTACTCCAAGTAAAATCATTTAATTATATAAAGAGTTAGACTTTCAAAGGAGGAAGTTGGAAGAATAGAGGATAAATATTCATGATAAATTGCTAGTGAAGGATGACAAAGAAATTGTCATAAATGATAGCCAAGAAGAAGTTGAGAGGTACAGAAAATAGAAGAAAAAAATTGTGTTAAAAGACAATATGGTAGTAGTTGAAAAGGTGCAAGACAATAGTGAACAAGAGAGTAAGGATAAAAGAGTGGTAGTAGTAATGGAAATTCAACGATTAAGAGTTGAAGACAATCAGCAGACAGAGGATATACTGGACAAAGAAATTGAGTTGATAAGAAGGTTAATGACGAAAATGTCTCAGAAGAAGACAATAGTAAGAAAGGAAAAGAGTGACAACAAGAGGAAGACAGTAGTAGACTATGAAAGCATGGAAAGTGGAGCATTATAGGATAAGGTATGGAGACCCGGAGAACAACAACATACAATAGCAACAATAGAATAGTTAACCAAAAAAGACAGATTACAAAATAAAATCTAGGATCCAAGAGGAATTACTTATCCAAACTTATGACGAGGTGGTCATAAATTCTCTTACATGGGGATTTTGATGCAAAAGCATTCAGCTCAATAATATCATTGTATTTTAGCAGACATAGGGGTTCTTGTGTTTCCAAGGAAGTTGGTTTCCTAAGTGTGAATTATTGTAAATTATTTAGACTTTTGAGTGATTTTAATGAGAATAGGATTTAATTGAATATTGTGAGACATATTTGTAAATATTCGCGAATATAGGAAAATATGAGAGATTTAGGATAGTTGATAGAACTGAGGGATTTGAGAATTAATTGTAAAACTCATATTAGGAGTTAGTTAATGATTTTGTGGATTAGAGAGGATCCTTAGGGATGAGGAAGAGCTTTTAGGATTTTGTTGAGAAGTTTATGGATCTAAACTAGGAATTGGTTATAGAATCCTTGTGTATAAATGCAAGCCAAAAAAGCATATATAGAGGTGTATTAGATGGTGAGATAGTTAGACTGTTAAGCTAACTAGAGGGTGACTGTAAGCCTATAAGCAGATTGTAAACAGAGGCCACTGACATTAGAAGATCATGCCAAAGATAGTGAAACTCTGTAAATGTTTGTTTATATTTGCATAGATTAATTCTGGAACTGTATAAGTGTGTGGTTTGAGTATCGAATGTTGAATTATGTATGAATCAGAGTATTATGTATAGCATATTTGTGCAAATAGAGTCCAGATGAATATTCAGAGGAGAAGAATAATACAAAGGAGCGTAATGGACCTTTGGAACCATTCAAAGAACCCAAGTAATGGTTTGGAGCAATATTGATCAAAGAAACACATAGAGTTAAGCTCCAGAGGAGTCGCACAATGGAACAGTGGAAGGATGGGAACTATAGAAGTAATCTAAAACCATAGTCGAATTGAAGAATGGTGTATAACCCAAATAAAGAGAAGAATGAAGAAATGGAGTCTTGGTATACAGGAGCCGTCATATCTAGAAGATCAATGGCTAGGATTAAGTCGCAGCAAAGGGAGGAAGTTGTGTCGCATAACAACATATTATAGTAGTGGGAAAACTCTAGCCACAAGCGAGTTGCGATTGTGAAATGCGATCTTATTGTTAACCATTGGATGAGGTGCTTAGATCAACGATGGAGAATCATTATTAAATCCCGCATCGCAATGTTTCAATTATGAGGGACGAATCTTCGACCACAGACAAGTGTGGTGTGCAATATGCGATATCTTATGTGATTGAAGATTTGATCGCATTGCAAATATTCCATGGTAATGTACTGGGCCCTAAGTAACTGCGATGTGTGACATTGTGAAGTGTGACGTAGGAGAACCAAGAATCTTTGTGACATGCGATGAGAGTAGACCCGGAAGGTAATAGACTATTTATTGTAGTTTGGAATCTGATGTGTTATAGCATATCGGATGTGATGGAGGAAGTCATGTGTTAGTATGATCTACAGAGAATTGCGATTGTGATAAGGCATGCATTGAGAAACATGCAAAGGCAGAGAAAAGACAGAAATGTATGGTTATGCATGCCTTTGTGAATATTTCTATTGTATGAGAATCATGATAGAAATAACGTGATAGATAGATTTGTGGTTAAGTCCAATATAACCAATGGATAAAGAATGGGTAAAGTTATATATGTGAGGGTATTAAGGTTTAACGGAGGGTTCATTAAAGTTATATGCGAAGGTTATGAGGGTTAAACAAAGTCCCAATTGAAAGGATTGATTAAGGATTGATCTGTGGTTAGTTGATAAATTATTCCACCGAGTTTTAATAAAAGGGGCCTTAACCATTATCTAATGAAGATTTGGCCCAGTAAGTCATATTAATTCCTAGGGAAAAATGGTTTATGCATTTCAATATGCATACTATGGGTAAAAGCAGGGTTTTCCTACATCACCAACCTTCTTAAGATTGCATAAATGACTCATAAAATTAATAGTAAAATTGAGCCTAGACCAATTCCCAAAATGACATAAAGTAATAAAATTAAAAAATAATTATATTTTTATATTTTTAATAATGATAATTTAATTTATAATTAAGATTTACTTAATTTTAAATTTTATTTTATATTAAATTATTATACTAAGAAATTAGATTACATATAATTTTATGAAATTGTAATACAACGATTACAACACACACAAATTAGGAGTTGATTTTTTTTAATTATATTCATTTTGAAATTATTAAATTTTATTATATGAAATAAATTTATTAAAAAAATTTATGTTTAAAAAAATTATATATGAGATTCTAAAAAAAAGAATTAAAAAGTATGGGAAATTTATTATCATTTTTTCTTCTTTCTGAGTATTTCTATAACATAAAAAAATACTTTTCTAAAAGTTTATAAAAATATTTATTATTTCTAACCAATTATTAAATTAATTTGAAATAAAATAATATTTTGATTATTTCTCCAAATTCATTTAAATTAATATATTAATTTATACCATATCAATTCAATTTACCTAAACACAATCTTATTAATAAAGAAATTAAACATTCTTCTCCTCAAACCATACAAAGAAAACAAATCAAATAGTTTTCTCATATCGACCACATTATTACAAACAAAAAAAATTTCCGTAGAAAGAAACACTTTTCTTATTTACAACTAAGCAGGTTTGCAACAATATACAAGGCAATGGCTAATATTTCTTATTTCTAATTCTCATACCAACCACATTATGACAAACACAACTTTTAATTAAAAGAAACGTTCTTCTTATTTGCCACTAAGAACTTGTACAACAACGAAGGCAACGACTTATATTTCATATTTATAGAAGAGTTACAAGTTCATACATTTAGATGATGACACGCGACTCCCACTTGAGCACTCATTAGTATCTATTCTCTCAGTGAAATTATTACTATCTAATATTTATAGAGTTCTTGAATTCTCATGGAAAAGATAAATCCAATAGGAAGGATATTTTTAATGGATGTGGCTCAAGTTATGTGAATGGATGCTTTATTCGAGGAATGGATAGTCTAGGTAGCTAACAAGTCTAGGTAGTTTATGTTGTATTATATTTGTTGGATGGATGTGACTCAAATTATATAAATAGATAGTTTATTCAAGAAATGGATAGTCTCTGTAGCTAGCAATGGGTTAGGAGTGTAGAATGTGTTTCTGATATATTTGTTGAGAGGGGCATTTAATTCAAATATTTTAGGCAAATCTGGGTTTGCTAGCAAATGTCAACCATAAGCTACAAGATCAGCTTTACTCTTTCAATTGTTTCATTTCCATCTTCCCTATCATACCCTCCTGCAACCATGAATGTTCCCTTGAATGCTTTCCTCATTGGAAGTAAACTTTTATTTGTTGCAATAGATTCCCCTACAGTTACCATTCTTGGTTCTACACGGTGGACATATAATATGTTGTATTTATTTAAGGCATTAGCCATGTATAGTCCAAGCTCCTCGTGATCTGAGTCACTAGATTCTAAATATCCTGCAAATGGGGCGAGTCGTATTCCTACTCTATCCTTTCCAATTTCATTTGTCACTGCTTCAACGACCTCAAAAGTAAACCTCCATTCTCCAATGTCCCACGGTATTGATCAATAGTGTTATTTACATTGTCTTTTGTAACACCCCATGTTGTAGTTATTAAGTTCATTTTTATGTCTTCATGCATTAATTTATTTTACTTTATGATAATGACTAAGGCTTGAAGGCCAGATTACAATTGGTTACCTAATTAATGAGTAACTAGGAGTTCATACATGCTAATAAAAAAATAAACGATTTGCAATAGTTAAAAGAAATAGTTATTCCTCTACCCTCGAAAGGGAAATATAGAGGAGTAGAGAGAAAAAAGAGGATATCCTAGAGTTGGGTGGAATAAACGAGTTGGAAATCACTTAAATACAATCAAACAGAGTACAAAACCTGAGGCTAGAGAGTGAGTCCTAAGGCCCAAGGTACAGACTCTAGCTTGATATAATCTAGTTGTGAAGGAGAGAAAGTGTTTGCGGGAGAGTCTTTCCTTAATCGCAAGGCTCGTGGCTAGGAGGAGAGACTTTCCAGACAAATTTGGGATTATATGCTTATAAGTTTAATATAAGTAACATAGATTTATTTTAAGAAAGGATGATGTTGGATTATAGAAAATTACTTGCTTATAGTAACAAAATAATTTTAATATATAAAATTACTTGCCTACAATAACAGAATAATTTAAATGCTCATAAAGTATATTAGAACAAAACTAGAATGGAATACGCGTCTAAAAGGACAAACAATAAATGTATGGTAATGCAGAGAGGCTAATAAATATTGAAACCATATATGAGAATTCTTTTCCTGCTTAATATAGCCACAACACGCATTTAGAAACTAGAAAAGTAACCCTTTTTATTTCTGAAAGGATTAACTATAATTTAGAAGGTGTGATAAAGAAAAGAACCAACCCAAAGACAAAATTGCTCTCAATAAGTGAAGAGATAAACATTTCAGTAAATTGTGACAAGGGATTCTGCATAAAGGAAACAAAAAGATGACAACTAAGTCTACTGCAAAGGATCAATATCCTCAATTGTTGATTAAGCGGATACATCAAAATAGAAACTGAAAATAAGCTATCAAACTTTCCAGAAAAATTGTAATGGATTCGAAATCCCATACATAGATGGTTAGTGAAAGCTAGTTTAGTTATATGTAACTAAATAATTAAAACATAACCTCAAAAATTTACAGTAGCAGGGCGCAACGGCCTGAGTGTGTCGAAATGGAAGAAAAGGCCAAAAAAAGAAAACACTCAAGTTCATAGTTAACTCAAGAAATAACTATTACCTGAAAAACTTAGTACAAATTATCTTGCAAAAGAGAAAATAGTCATATGAACCCAGAAATATAAAGCCTATTGACATTTCAACCCTCGTAATTGTCGAGAATGGCATTCAACAATATATACAGTCTTCCAAATTAAAAAAACAAGAACACGGTAAGTTCTGATAAAAACCCTCTCCCAAGAAAATCTTCTGCATGCAACTAAGTCGCAATAATCAAACTTAGTGACTCTACGGTGAGTATTTTCTAACCTGTAGACATCCATGTAGAGTATAACTTTACATGACCTCAAGAGGCACAGACATGACCACGAAAAGACCCCGGCAATTACAGCATATTACCTACAATATCACATGTAATCGATTTTAGAAGCATGCCATCTTTTAAAACACTAAAGACCAGAGAACTCAAGAATAGAAACCTCACCTGAGCTCAGAAAGTTCCATCCGGGGGTAGTTCACTTCATAGCACAAGAAAAATCTCTTGGTTAGATTTAGAATGTTGAAATACAGAGAACTGTAAAAATATACCTGAAGGTTGTAAACTCACCTTCCTGAAACTGGTATCGAAACCCGCTACCCTTTGTTGAAGCAGAGAAACCTTGTGACACCCCTCGACATTGGGGGTCATCTGATAAGTCATTATAATCAACGAAAGGTTAAGGCAATTACTGTATACAACTGGTGTGGAAAAACCTGAATAATCAAGGGTAAAAATTTCAAATACCTTCCTGCGAAGGATGGTCAACCAGCGCCATAGCTCATGGTAGATGAGTTGCAGAATCAACTGAAAACCTGGTGGACAAATTCGTTGCATAGCGGCCAAGTCCTCAACCTCCTGGTAGCAAATAATCTTCCATCCGACTAGAGACGATGAGTTGGGTAGTTGAAAAATCCATAAACCCTCGTCATCGTCAAATTCCCCCAAATAGATTGAAATAAGAAAGTAAGAATAATTGTCATAGATAGAATTCACCGATGGATGGATGTATGCCATAAAACAACCCAGAATCAAGCCACGTGGATGGACGTACCCAATTCCTTTACTTCGAAGAAGGGTGACGGGCCTAATGCCTTGAGGGAGGCCATGTGAATCTTTAATGTATGGCAAAGACAATAATGCAGACTATGTAAAATTTAATAAACAATTCAACAATCAATGTGCCATTAAAACCCTCATCTACCACCTTGGCATAATAATTAGTAAATGTATTAAATCATAGGTTTATGTTTGCAATTTTTTTTAATATTATGTTCTGTGTAATAGTTGAAAGTGTTACAAATGGTATCAGAGCTCATGTTTGTACATTGAGACTCTTTGGGATATATATATATATATAGGAAATGAATGTGATTTCTTTAATTTAACTAAGTAATTATGTATGTGAACACAAAGATTGTCTCAATACAAAAACGGGTAGAATGCGGAGGAGCCCAGGACCACCCAACCCACCAGAAACAACTTATGTGAATGCTAACCCTGATATTTGGATACAACTGGGGAAGGAATCTCGTTCAGCTAATGCAGTTTTACTTGGAACCATTCAGTAACTGTGTGCTGAGATGACAAATTTAAGAACAGACAATGAACGACTATGTTTAGAATAGGAGAAGATTCTTAGAATTCTATGCAATAGATAGAACCAACTACATCCAGACCCTAGTGCTGAAGACAAGGAGAAGACCCTAATGGCTCAGCATGTAGAGGAAAATGTTGAGTCAGATAAAAAACATGGGGAAGACAAAAAAGGAAGCTCAGACAATGTTTCTGACCAGCACAAGACCAAAAGACAGAAATCAGAATTACAAGGAGAATTCATAAAGATTAAACCATCACTCTTTCAAGGGGAATCTGAAGAGGCGGTGGAAGCTTGGTTAATTGATATGAGAAAATATTTTCGATTTATGAGTACACCGATAAACTAAAGGCATGTTTGACAGTTTATAGTTAATGGGTAAGGCTACCCTTTGGTGGGAAGAAATCAAAACAGTAAGGAAAATTGACGAGGAATAGGTTACGTGGAAAAAATTCCAAAAGCATTTCAAAGATAAGTATCTAACTTAATGTTATTATGATGAAAAAGTGAAGGAATTTCACAAGTTAAGACTGGTAACCTAACCATGGATGAATATGTGATATGATTCACTTCCTTACTGTGTTATGTGCCTTATATGCAAGAGGAAAAGGCAAAGATTCAATGTTTCATTAGTAGCCTACCCAATTTTATGAAGGAGAAACTTGAGCTTGACTACCCCAAAAGAATGGATGATGTAGTGTGGAAATCTCACATCTGTTACCAAAATGAAATAGAAAAATGAAGGATCTGAATTAGGATCGAACAGGAAGGGAAGAAGCCTAATCCCAAGGAGACACCCAAAATTTTCTAATGGCAAAAATATACAAGAAAAACCTCTCAGTAAATTCCTAGCAAGGAATCAACCCAAAGTTGCATATTTTGAAAACAAACAGTTAGAAGGAGTTAATAAATCTGTTAATAACCAACAGCCAAAACTATCACTGCAATGCTACGGATGCGGAGAACCCCACCACTACAAAAATTGTCCGCATAAGGAAAGGATGGAACAACTATGAAATATGCAGGAAGCATCCATGGTTGGAGAAGTGGCGAGGAGCATGACCAGGATCAGTGCTACTCTAGATGATCATCAAGCAGAATATCAGTCCACCATGATCGAATGTGAAGGTATGATTTCTAAGAAACATGTCTCTATTTTGTTTCATCACAGTGCTAGCTTAAGCTATGTTAGTCCTAAGGTGGTAGAAAAGTGTCCACTACAGAGAAGTAAGTTTCCAAAACCATGGCTAGTTCAATTCGTCTCCAGGACAAAAAGAAGGGTAGTTGCAAAAACAAAACGTTGTCCCATAAACATTTCAGGACAACCCATTCACGTGGACCTTAACATACTTCCTTTGGGTTCATACGACATTTTAATCGGGGTGGATTTTTTGGAAAAATGTTGGTCCCCAGTTGATTGCAAGCAAAAAGCCATCAATTTTATCACAGAATTAGGACAAAGGAAGGAACTTCAAGGAATCAAGACAAATACCAAACTGTGTCCTATTATTGCTAGTCAGCTAGGGAGGTGTATTAGGAAGAGATGTCAAATATATGTTGTTCACATGGGATTTACAAACACCAAAAATAAAATGACTTCTTTGGAGAATATTCCAATCATTCAACAATTTGCTAATGTATTTCCTAAATCCATTCATGGATTACCACCCAAGCGTGATATTGATTTCACCATCGAACTAATTCCAGGTAAAACCCCTATATCGAGGGCCCCTTATTGCATGAGCATACCTGAGTTGATAGAACTCAAAATGTAGCTTGAGTAGGTTTTGGATAAAAAGTACATCCGCCCCACCGTGTCCCCTTGGGGAGCCCCCACACTATTCGTATGGAAGAAAGACAAAAATTTGAGATTATGCATCGATTATCGTCAGTTAAATAAATTGACCATCAAAAAAAAATACCCCTTGCCATGTATTGATGATTTATTCAATCAGGTGCAAGGAGCCAAAGTATTTTCAAAAATTGATTTAAGGTCCGGCTAGCACCAAATAAGGATAAAGGAGGAGGACATTTATAAGACTGCATCCCGAACTCGTTATGGTCATTACGAGTTCAGGGTGTTTCCATTTGGCCTCACAAATGCCCTAACTACCTTTATGAGTTTGATGCATGGTATTTTCTAACCCTATCTTGATAAATTTGTACTGATTTTCATTGATGACATTTTAATATACTCTAAGAATCAAGATGAACACAAATAACATTTGAGAATAGTGTTGGAACTGCGGAAAATCAGTGATTTGCTAAATTTAGCAATTATGACTTTTTCAAAGATCAGATTCAATACTTGGGTCATGTTGTATCAACATATGGAATAGCAGTGAACCCGAAGAAGATCAAAATTATTATGGAATGGACTGCTCCAAAGAATGTCGTTGATATCAGATCATTCCTGGGTTTGTCCAGGTACTACCGTTAGTTTATCGAGGGATTTTCAAAAATCACCTTCCCAATGACATCTACATAGAAAAAGGGATGCACGTTCCAATGGAGGGTTGAGTGTCAGCAAAACTTTGAAAGACTAAAACACCTACTTACCACTACACCTATGTTAAAGGTAGCAGATCCAGAAAAGTCTTTTGTGGTTTGCATTGATGTGAGTAAAGAAGGTGTGGGCAAAGTTCCGATAGAAGAAGGAAAAGTTATTGCTTACGAATCATGGAAATTGAAGGAGTATGAACAACGATATTCTGCTTATGACCTTGAATTAACAGTGGTAGTGCATTCACTTAGAATGTGGTGACACTACCTGTTGGGGAAGAAATTTTTGTTGTTAACAGATCATAGCAGCCTTACAAATTTCTTCAACCAATCTAGCTTCAATGCTCGACAAGCTAGATGGAAATCATTTTTAAGTGAGTTTGATTTTGAAATGAAACATCTTAAAGGGAAGGAAAATTGAGTGACTGACACATTGAGCAGGAAAGTACATTGTATTTATGAGGTCCAAATCAACCAAGTATGCTCAAACATTTCTGAAATCATAAAGGAAGCATTTATCAAAGATCCAGAGTACACTTTTTGTTGTTAACAGACAAAAGAATCTCTATTGAAAAAGGAAAAATCAAATTTCGAAATAAATTCTGACAACATCCTTACCTTCAAGGACAGAATTTATGTTCCTAACCAATACTCTATTAAACAATTGATATTGGATGAGTTTCATAGGAAACCATGTACTGGCCACCCAGGTTACCAAAAACTATTTTCAGCTATCAAGAAAGGGTATTTTTGGCCCGATTTAAGGAAGGATGTTACTAAGTACTTGCCCAAATGTTTGAAGTGTGTGCTAGTGAAGGAAGAACATCAACATCCCACTGGTTTGTTGCAACCATTGCCCATCCCAGAATGGAATGGGAGACCATATCAGTAGACTTCATCACCGACTTACCTTGCACCAAGAAGTGCTCACTTCATACCGATGAAATCCACTTACAAAACAGTGGAGATTGAAGACATATTTATGAAGGAAATTTTTTGTCTACACGGAATACCTAGGGTGGTAATTTCTTATAGGGATGTAAAATTTACATCCACATTCTCAAAAACCCTATTTTCACGATTGGGTACCCATATCCAATTGAGTATTGCTCACCATCCTCAAACGGATGGACAAACAGAACGGGTAAATCAAGTGCTAGAGGACATGCTACGCATGTTTGTGATGCAACAACCACATAAGTGGGAGGACTACCTCCACCTAGTGGAATTTGCATATAATAATGGACATCATGAATCACTTGTATGAGCCCCTTTGAGGTGTTGTATGGAAGAAGGTGCAGGGTACCCATAGATTGGAATAATCTAGTTAATAAGCTAGCATTGGATCCCAACATGCTAGCAGAAATGGAGGAAACTATTAGGAAGGTTCGACAAAATCTATGGATTTCCCAAGATAGGGAGAAAATGTATGCAAATAAAAAGAGGACATACAAATATTTTTCAACCAGGAGATCACGTATATCTGAGAGTAAAGCCCTGAAAAAGTTCCTTACAATGGATGGGTTGTGTTAAGTTAGCACCCCGATACTATGGACCTTTTCAAATCTTGGAATGGATTGGACCAGTAGCATATAAGCTTGCATTACCAAGAGACATTTGGGTCCATAATGTTTTCCATGTTTCGTTGCTAAAAAATATGTGTACAACCCACAACATATAATTAGCTGGGAAAATACTCAGGTCAAACCGGAAGGAGAGTTCCTGGCAGAACCTCTTTGTATTCTTGATTGGAGAGAAACCACCTTGCGGAAGCGAACAATCACCCAGGTTAAAGTGCAGTGGAAGCAATTTGGCCCGAAGAGGAGGGATTTATGCAGGAAGTTTATCTAGCATTATTTTCTTAAATCAACAGAACACCAAGGATGGTGTTCCTCATATGGCGGGCGAGATGTAACACCCCAGACTACATAAAAGGATTATCGTAGTTATTAAGTTCATTTTTATGTCTTGATGCATTAATTTCTTTTACTTTATTATAATGACTGAGGCTAGAAGGCCAGATTACAATTGGTTACCTAATTAATGAGTAATTAGGAGTTCAGACATGCTAATAAAAAAATACCCTATTTGCAATAGTTAAAAGAAACAGTAGCCAAGAAACAATTACTTATTTTCCCTCGAAAGGGGAATATAGAGGGGGGAAAAGGATATCCTAGAGCTAGGTGGAATAAACGAGTGGGAAATTGCTCAAATACAGTCAAACAGAGTACAATACTTGAGGATGGATAATGAGTCCTGAGGCCCAAGGTACCAACTGTAGTTGGATATAATCTAGTTGTAAAGGAGAGAAAGTGCTCGAGGGAGAATCTGGATGTGATTGCCAAGGTCGTGGCTGGGAGGAGAGACTTTCGAGACAAATTTGAGATTATATGTTGATAATTTGAATCAAATAAGTAACATAGATTTCATTTAAGAAAGGATGATGTTGGATTATAGAAAATTACTTGCTTACAATAACATAATAATTTTAATATAGAAAATTACTTGCTTAAAGTAACATAATAATTTAAATGCTCATTTAAAGTATATTAGAACAGAACCAGAATGGAATATGCATCTAAAAAGACACACAATAAATGTACAATAATGCAGAAAGGCTAGTAAATATTGAAACTATATATGAGCGTTCTTTTCCTACTTAATATAGCCACAACACGCATTTTGAAACTAGAAAAGTAATTGTTTCTATTTCTAAAAGGATTAACTATAATTTATAAGCCCTGAAAGAGAAAAGAACCAACCCAAAGACGAAATTCCACCCGATAAGTGGAGAGAATAAACATTTCAGTCAACCGTAACGAGAGATTCGGCATAAACGAAACAAAAAGGTGACAACTAAGTCTACTCCACAGGAACAAAATCCTCAACTGTTGATTAATTAGATACACAAAAATAGAAACTTAAAATAAACTATCGAACTTTCCAAAAAAATTGTAATGGAGCCGAAATCCCATAGTCGGTTAACGAAAGTTCGTTTAGTTATATGCAACTGAATAAGTAAAACATAACCTCAACAATTTACAGTAGTAGGGCATGGTGGCCTGAGTGTGTCCAAGTGGAAGAAAAAGCTAAGCAAAAGGGAAAAACCTCGAGTTCATAATTACCTCGAGAAATAACTATTACCGAAAACTTAGTACACATTGTCTTGCAAAAGAGAAAACATTCATATGAACCCAGAAATCTAAAGCCTATCGACATTTCAACCCTTATCATTGTTGGGAACAACATTTAACAATATATATAGTCTTCCAAATAAAAAAAAAAGAACCTGGTAAGTTCTGACAAAAACCCTCTGCCAAGAAAATATTCCACATGCAACTAAATCGCAGTAATCAAACTTAGTGATTCTGCAGTGAGTATTTTCCAACCTATAGACAGCCATGTAGAGTATAAGTTCACATGACCTCAGAAGGTGCAGATATGACCATGAAAAGACCTTGAGAATTACAGCATATTACCTACAATATCACATGTAATCGATTTTAGAAGTATGCCATCTTTTAAAACAGTAAAGACCAGAGAACCCAAGAGTAGCAACCTTACGTGAGCTCGGAAAGTTCCATCTGGTGGCAGCCTGCCTTCATAGCACAAGAAAAATTAGTTGGTTAGATTTAGAATATTGAAATATAGAGAACTATAAAAATATACTTGAAGGTCATAAACTCACCTTCGTGAAACCGACATCAGAACCCGCTACCCTTAGTTGAACCAGAGAAACCTCATGACACCCCTTGATATTGAGGACCATCTCATAATTCATTATAATCAACGAGAGGTTAAGGGAATTACTATATACAACTCGTGTGCAAAAACCTAAATAAACAAGGGTAAACATCTCAAATACCTCCCTGCGAAGGATGATCAACCAGTGCCATAGCTCATGGTAAATGAGTTGAGGAATCAACTGAAAACTCGATGGATGAATTCATTGTAAAGTAGCCGAGTCCTCAGCCTCCCAGTAGCAAATGATCTTCCATTCAGTCAGAACCGGTTAGTTGGGTAGTTGGAAAATCTCTAAACCCTCCGCACCATCGGATTCCCCCAAACAGATCGATGGATGAAAGTAAGAATAGATGTCGCAAACAGACTTCACTGATGGATAAATGCATGCCATAGAACAACCCAGAATCAAGCCTCGTGGATGGACATATCCAATGCCTTTACTCTAGAGTAGGGTGACGGGCCTAACGCCTTGAGGGATGCCATATGACTCTTTAATGTATGACATAGACAATAATGCAGACTGTGTAAAATTTAATAAACCATTAAATCAATCATTCTTCCATTAAGACCCTCGTCTGCCAGCTTGGCATAATAATTAGTAAATATATTAAATCATAAATTTGTGCCTTGTAAATTTTCTTTTAAATATTATGTTATGTATAATAGTTGAAAGTGTTACACTTTCATAAATTCGTCAACAAAATATCCATAAATTTCAAAACCATCAAAATCCTTTATAAAACCATAAAAACTATAAATGGGGTAGCTGAAAGAGAAGTTATTTTCATTCCATCTCAATAAAAATTTTACAACAAGCACACATAATTTTATTAATTATTAAATATAAAAATATTAATAATAAAGAAATACTTAAATATGTTACCTAATAAATATCTTATGCTCATTTTAATTAAAAATAGTTTAAATATTTTTTTAAATAAAAAATAATGGAAAGTGAATATCTTTTTTGATATTTATAATATATGAATTGAAATTATAATAATAAATATAAAATAAATAAATGAATAGAAAAATCACTTTTATTTTTATTAATATTTAATATAAAATTTATTTCTAATAATAAATAAATATTAATAATTAAAAAAACAATTTTTATTATAAATAGAGTTTTCCAATATCCACCCCCTCTTTTATATATATATATGAGAGTTTACCTTTTAAAATTAATTTTCCATTTAATTATCACAACTACAACTCAATAAATAAATGCCAAATTATAAATTACAGAAAGAGTTGCATCTAGCCTAATTTTCTATTGAATAAATATGAATATAAACTAATAATAAATATGTTAACATAAATAAAATAACAATAAAATGCTTTAAGAAGACAATAGAATGGAAATAATCTCATGTAATTTCCAATCTCCAAATGAAATCAAATCTTATTCTTATGATCTTATAGATATGATAAATGATTTATTATAAGTTTTAATGTATTTAATTAAATAGTAGTAATAAGTTAGATTATATTAACTAATAACAAAAAAAACATAGTATTAATTAATAACAAAATTCTAATAATGATTAGAGCTAATAATATTAATTAATAAAAAGTAATTGAAAAATCATTGAAATAAACATTATAAATAACAAAACCATAACACATATTGAAATGAAAATGTGGTAAAGTAAAGTGTGGGATCTCCAAATATATATAGAAAGCATATATATATTGATCCATACATAATTGAATTAAATATTGAAATGCACTCATCATTCATACAAATATATGCATTATTTATCTATAAACCAAATAATTCAATAATGAAATACATTTATCCATATTCATAATTCATATTCTAGAATCTACATTAATGTAAAAACTAGATTCGTCATTCTAAATTCATTTAAATTTAAATTCATCATTCCTCAATCTATAATCTAATTAGTAGTAAGCAAAATAGACTATCCCAAACACTAAAGTCTAAAGATTGGAATAGTAAATTGATATAACTCAAAGTCAAAAATAGAAAGAGTGACGAGTCAAATGTCAATTACTCGAATGAGAGAGGTAGACATTGCAAATTGGTTAATTTCATTATTTTTATTTTTTATCTTTTTTTATAAAAATAATTGCATAGAAAAAATGGATGGGGCTATGTCCTCCTCAAAAGGTTGTTTCTGGGCATAGTGCTCTTGGTTAAATGCTAATTCCAAACCCTCATACATGATAGAATCCAATAGAATCATTGCAATTCCTTCAATCTTGAAATCCCAACAACTATTAAATGTAGTGGGTTTTGAGTGGGCTCTAAAATTTTAGTTTCTCCATATGAAATCGAGTGAGGCCAAAACCACTCTCAAACATCTTGAGTCAATTAATGGTAATGTTAAAACTTTAAGTAAAATGATAAAAATGAAAAAGGAAGGAGTATGTCACTTTTACTTAGTTTAACATTATCATTAATTGCATAGCATTAGTAGATCCCTAGAGTTGAATATTAAGCTTCTCCACTCATAAAGTATTGTTTTCAAGGAAAATTAAGGTGGATGCCTAGCCCTTTGGGGGAGGGGGATACCTAAAAGCACCCCTTTTGGGGAAATGTATCCCCCATAGTGGGGAAATTCCTCCCCACCCTTTGCCCCAAATCCCCAGACCCAACCCCTCCCCCCGGGCCCCCACATCTTCCAATGTCAACCCTAAAGGGGGATGTGGGCAAACCTTGTTTTAGGTGCTCCCCCATTCCATGTGCATGGGAAGTGTGGGGTGTATGCACCTAACCCTATGGGATACTTCCCCCTGGAACACTTATATATCATAAGAAAGTTACACTAAGATTTCTAATTTGTTCACCAATCAAATTTAAAAAATACTTGCATAGATCCATATCAAGAACTAAGTAGGGACAAGGTGACATGATAACCTCTTTGTATAGTGCAAATGTTGAAAAAGAACTTTGCATCTCAAGATATTTGATCCATATTGGCATTTGTTAGATCATCTATTAAGATAGATCTACGTTGGTTCTTTATATGTGTACATCTCTGTTATACTAGACTATAATAATTGTAAAATACACAAACACATTTTATATATACATATTCTAAATCCAAAATGAGTAATATAATACCATTATTTTTACAAAATTAAGCAGATTAAAAAACAAAAATTAATTTGTAAAACTTCACTAAAACTACAACAAGTGCAACTTATTCATGTCAAATCATAAATAATAATCACTTGTATTGATAGCATTCCTAGCAGCAACACAAAAATCATTAACAAGTTGTGGAATTTCCTCAGTTTTAAGAGCTCGAGGATAGCATTTCTGGCAGCGACATAAAAATCATTAACAAGTTGTGGAAATTCCTCTGTTTTAAGAGCTGGAGGATAACATTTCTGGCAGCAACACAAAAATCATTAACAAATTGTGGATTTTCCTCTGTTTTAAAAGCTACAGAAATGAGATAATCTGCAAAATCCATGTCATTGCTCAATAGAATTTTTCCTGAGATTTTTAGATGAAATGTGAGACTGCCCATTGAATTGATAATCTGTCTTCCATAAATACATTCAAAAAGCATGTAATAATATTGACTAAACCCTATAGAACATATTTTTTCCTTAAATTTTTTCCAAATAAAATTATAATTTTTATTATTTAAAATAATTTTTTGAAATACATATAAATGGCAGATAACCTGATATTTTAGAAGCCTATTGAATTGATAATCTGCCTTCCATAAATACATTCAAAAGCATGTAATAATATGGACTAAACCCTAGAGAAATCCTTTTCCCTTTAACTTTTTTTTAAATAAAATTATAATTTTTTATTATTTAAAATAATTTTCTGAAATACATATAAATGGCAGATAACCTGATATTTTAGAATCCAATGAACAGCGACCAAGTCAATTATTTTGGAATAAGAACAAAGAATTAATCTAGCGGCTACCCATCAGAATCCATTACACACAGTCTGCATGGAAAGGATTTAATACATATAGCAATCCATACACACACTTATGTGGAAAGCCTTTCGTGTATGCCAAAGTTGACAGAGAATGGAAAGCCCTTCGTGTATGCCAAAGTTGACAGAGGAAAGCCCCTCCTTTCTCATGTACAACATCCACAATGAGCTTCCAAGCTTTCACCTGCTCCTCTTTCCATATTCCAGAGGTATTTGGATAACCATACATGCAGTTATACTTATCGTTTTCATCATCAGACAATTAGGCAAATTTAAGATAAATAATGTCAAAACGGGGAATGCAAACTATATATCTGCAACCTTGCCAAGAAAACAAAGATAAATAATGTCAAAACTTTGAATGTAAACCATATATCTGCAATCTTGCCCAGAAAACAAAATCTAATATTGTGTTATAACTCTACCCTTGAGCAGTCTCCGATATGCCAGCAGCTTCTGCAATGAGAAAACATCCGGCGCTGGTTCTCTGGGAGTAGAATAAGATTGCATGTTCTTGGGGCATGCAGTTGTAGGATCTCATTCTGGTTAAAGGTGCCAAAACCGCTCTGCCAAACGCCTACAAACTCAAACTATGTTTGTCAACATTAAAACAAATAGCAGAGGAGCTGGGAAAACAGATGGCTTAAGATTGATGAATATGGATACCTGTGAGACAAGCTGAAGGGACCCATCTGATAAGGTGTCATCAATGGAATCTTCTGCTGCTGCTGGTCACTTGAGTGGTTTTCCTGCTTGTTTTGTTTTCCTGCCCGTTTTGTTTTCCTGCTCGCATGTTGATGAAGTGAATGAGCTCCACCGATTTGGAAAGAGAGCTGATCGAAATGGATGGATGCTTCATAGCTGTTCTGATTTTGATCACGTCATGACTGGTTGAATATTGATGAACGTAGCACCAGGTTTTTATTCTATGTGCGCTGAGAGGTCGTGATTGGCAGGTGTGCAAGTGCTGAATTTGTACTGGAGACGGCTTTAAATGCTAAAGCAGTGATGTATACTTTATACTGCTGATGTTATAATGATGTATATATTAGACTGCACAGGTAAAATTTTATGATCAACTACGATTATACTTCTGATGCCCACGTGATACGACGCTATGGCCACATTCCAAATCTTCAAGTCTAACCTTTCGTACAATAATAATAATTTAGCATTATTGAAAGCCAACTAATTTCTCTTCATTGGTGTCTTACACCTTTCCCTCTGTTGTCAAATCCAACAGTGGCACATTTGGAAATTCTTTTTTTTTTTCCACAACTCAAAGACCATGCATCTAGTTGTTTTTAGGCCTGAGTAGTTCTGCTTTGGACTAAACCATAAAATCTATAGGACCAGAATTCCCTACTTAATTATTGGGCAATATCTTCAAAAAAAACATGTATTAGACCATAAAATTTATAAAGACCAAACTTCTTTACCTCGGACGATATCCTCATGATATAATAATTACACTCACACAATTTTATATCAATTTTAAATTTTAAAATATTTTAAAAATTAAATCAAATAAAATAAATTGATTTTATTTTTTATTAACTTTAAGGATATTTTGAAATTTATAATATAATTATAAATAAGCCTTAGCGAAAGAGTTCAATCTTCCCTATTTACCTAAACATACATGTTTTTTAATGCAAATTGGGCTCTGCACCTAAACTTAAATGCATTTTTTGCCATGTTTTTTTATGCAAATTGGGCTCTGCAAGTCACTGCGTGCGCTAATTTTCGCATATTCTTTGTCCCATTGACTGAGCTATCAGTTTTCATGAATGTAGAAGTTTGAATTTGTTCATTACACTTGCACATCACTTTGCATTGTCCAATGATGTTGGGTTTAGATTTTGTTTAGATTTTGTATGTTAATTAACAATACTTGTGATCACATGGAGAGATTATGTTCTTGGGTTTAAGTTTGTGTTTTTTTAATTGATATTAATTTTGTAATATTTTTTACCAGGTAATGGGTAGTGTTGACCACTAAGTCAAGTGTGTTTATCAATTTTTTAGTTACCTTTTCTAAGTTTTAAAATGTTTGTTATTGAATGAAGGGTAAGGTTGTGATGGTGAAGGAAGGTTGAAGTACAAAATGATAATAAATTTTAGTCAACAATATGAAGGTGAATTAATTTTAACCTTTATTAATTACATTAATGTATATAACAGGAAGGTGAATTAATTCTAATTTTCATTAATGCATATAGTGCATTAGAGTCATTTGCATTTTTTTTATCAAATATAATATGTTTTTTATACTTTTTCAATGGTATAGTGTTCAATTTTATGTGTTTTGTTTATGTGTGAGAGGTATGTTGTATAAAGTTTTTCTTATTTGGATGAGTTCAATAGTTATTTAGCTAGATATATATCAATAAATACTTAGTTTAAATCTTCCTAGGTGAGTTGTAGTAACTTATATTTATAAATTTACTAAAAAAATTATTTTGGAGATCATCACTAGTTGGTTGTAACACCCAATGATGCACCAACATTTGCTTTTACCAAGTTTCATTTATTACTATAATTTTATTTTGTTTAATCTTGATTGTTAAAACAATTAGGCTGAAAAGCGAGAACTAACGTTGTTAATTATTAGTTAAAAGATTTTGATAGTTTGTAAAAGAACTAGAGAATAAGTTAAATTAACTTCTGAAAACAGTTACAAACAATTCCCCCATCTTTTCCTTCAAAAAGGAAAATGACAAAACCCTGAGGGGGTTGGGAAAAAGGGGAAAAAGGGACTATACTGTGATTATTCTTCCTAGAGCTAGCTGGACAATTTAGTGAGTGGGAAAGAAACTATGATAACAGCTATGGGGTTTGAGACTTGAGGCTTGACATAGTCCTCACGCCCAAGGTACCAAACTATTTATCACTCTGAGGAGTTGGAAGAGCTCGAAGGGGAATTCTGGACGTAATTGCCAGATCCGAGGCTAGGTGGAGAGACCTTCCAAAACGAAATATTTATGTGCATGAATCACAATCAACACAGAAAAATAGATAAGTAGTCCTACTGTGTTCAATAATCATCAATAGGAAAAGACGAATTGTCTTCTTTTACATAAAGAGCAAGTTAACATGCTAGTTAATATTATTAATGAGATTCTCTCACTCATAAGATTAGGAATATTGTCCTTAGATACATTTCAATGTTATCACACTTCTACATGCAATCAAAGCATAAAAGGAATAATAGTTGTATTTACTTGCAGGGCAATAATTAATTACAGTAGTTATTCTAAACATTATTAAACGAATGATTTATAGCAAAGGAGACAATATCCTTTTCTTTTATTTTCTGTATATAATTTCCTAAATGGAATTTAAATAGTTCTTTGGAGAATCGTACACAATTATAAAACTATCTATTTCTAGAATTGCATTGGTACCTTTCTATCTAATTATAACATGAAAAACATATACAGAATGAGGAAACCATTCAACTTGTATTGGATTGAAAATAGATGACAGGTGCTAGGAATTGTAGGCTCTCGATCGAGTTCTTTAAAATAGATGACAGGTGCTAGGAATTGTAGGCTCTCGATCGAGTTCTGGGAAGAACTCACCGTAAGCCAAGTACCCAAAACACGTTCAACCCTAAACTTCAGAGATTGCTATCTCGTAATGTAGCAGAAAAGAACTGATATGATCTATAGTTAGATAAAAGGATCAAACATTGACATCCTTAATCTAATGCTAGTACAATCGACCAACTAAATCATAAACGATAAATCCAGTCCACAAACTACACTACAAGATTATTGAACCATGATTTCAACAAATATATGAAGTAGAATACCACGGAAATTTATATATATATATATATATATATAAACCTTCAAACAGAGAAGCATACCTGTAACCTTCACAACAAAAACCCTTAATGGAAAATTAATCAAAACTATCGGGTCCCTAGTGGACTTTCCCCAAAGGCCATCATCCACAGAATGACAAATTACACTTTGATAACAGTCATAGCATCTGATCGCAAGGGTTTAAGAGTTCAACATAATAAAAAATACATATAGTCCATCCGACAATGAAAATCTGTTTCCAAGACACAAAAACGCCAGGAAAGACCTCATTATAAAGCCATCTGAAAGCGAATACAACGAGTTTTGGTAAGAGCGCAGTCTGGTTCCAAAAACCCCTTGTCGGACACAGAGATTCACACTGTTGATAGACATAGCTACAAACAAACAATGCATAGAATGAGTATGGAACCTGAATCAACTGGAAACTTTGTTAACAATAAAAATCCTTGCATTAAGGAAGAGAAATTACCTGAGATGGGGCTTGCCATTCCAAGAGTTGCAAAGCATACCTGTATAGAACAGTTGCCTTAATGAAAGTGGGAGAGTCAACCCTAGAATTAATCTTTCTGAAACTGTGTCTTACCTCAAGTTTCTGCATGATATTGATATGCTCCACTGGAAATTTGAGTCCACCCTTTGACAGCTTCACCTATGCATAAGGGCAGTAAATGAACCTCAAAATCCGGCTTACCAAGTCTTTTACAAGGATGCACAATGATTAATAACAAAGAAACCTAAACTGGAAAGTTCCCGGATTAAAATAACTAAGGATGGGTTAAAGCCTTCATCATTAGTATACCTGTAGGTTTGATGACACATTCATGGTGGAGAAATTGACCATGTCGCCACTCGTTCACCTTTTATCACACCCTATGTTGCAAAGCCAAAGTGAAGAACAACATTACCAAATGACCCAAACCATGTCTGATCTATGCATTAATCCATCGAACGAACCCCAACTCGTGAGGGATGTGGATCTCCCCCAATCAAATAGTCTAGATCAAGCCATGTGTCGAAGTTAAGTTTTGCCTAATCAATCCATTCGACATTAATGGCATAGCAGTGGCGCCAGCGGAAAGATCTCAGAGTTCTCCCCATTTTCATGGTAAAACGTTGTCACGCATATGTAAGCGAGTAGGAGCTTTAACTATTGCAGGTATGATTGTACTCAGTCATTAATAATCGTTGTTAGCATAACCTCAGTAATTTCATCTATTTGGTAGTAATAAATTATTACTTTTTATGTTTAGTGTGTTAATATGTTACAAATGGTATCGAAGCCCAAGCTCACACATGAAGACTTCTGGGATAGTTAAACACAATTAATTAAGTTATAATATATGAATATTGATGCAAAAAAAAAAGAACTGAGTATGGTTGAATATGAACACAAAGATAGAGGTCAGCACCAAAGAATAAAAATGCAGAGGAGTCCCAGATTATCAAACCATCCGGAAGTGCCTTATGTGGAGGCCAACCCAGATCTATGAATATAGCTCAGAGAAGAATCACGACAAGCCAATGCTGCCCTACTTGAAATAGTGCAACAACTATGGGCATAAATGATGAACTTGAGGACAAACAATGAACAAATGAGGCATGAACAGGAAAAGATCCTTAAAAGCATGTCCAACCGACAGAATCAATGAGGACTAGACCCCAGTACAGAGAATAGGGAGAAGACCCCAACCGCCCATAATGGCCAAGATAATGTAGAGTCAGCAGAGGGCCATAAGGAGGAGGAAGAGGGGCATTCAAATAATGTTTCCAACCAAATAAAGAAAAAAAGACAGAAAATAGAATTACAAGGAGAGATCAAAAAAATAAAATTGTCACTATTTGAAGGAGAATCTAAAGAGGCAGTTGAAGCCTGGCTGATCAACAAGGATAAATATTTTCATATTTATGAATATACTGACAAACTTAAATCACGACTAGCAGTCTACCAATTAAGGGGGAATGCCACCCTCTGGTGGGAAGAGATTAAAACTGTGAGAAAAATCAATGAAGAACAAGTGACGTGGAAAGAATTCCAAAAACATTTTAAAGACAAATATCAAACTGAACATTACTATGATGAAAAACAAAAGGAATTCCATGAGTTAAGGCTGGGAGCCTTGACCATGGATGAGTATGTGAAACAGTTTACTTCCTTGTTATGATATGTCCCATACATGCAGAAGGAAAAAGCTAAAATTTAGCAGTTTATTAGCAGTTTACCCAACTTTATGAAGGAAAAGTTAGAATTGGATTATCCTAGAATAATGGATGATGTGGTGTGAAAAGACTGTATCTGTTATTAGCAAATGAAACAGAAGAATGAGGGGCCCAAAGGAGCCATTGGTAGGAAAATGATGAATTTACCACGTAAAAAGAAACCAAAAGTCATAAATCGAAGGAATAATCAGTAAAGAACTTTCAGAAAATTTGCAAGGAACCCACCCAAAACCCCAACATACATCAAGAATAGATAGAGAGAGTGGATTAGTAAACCTACTACTGATTAACCACCAAAACCACCTTTGCAATGCTAGGGATATGGGGAATCAAACTACTACAAGAATTACTCGCACAAAGCTTGAACATAACATCTCTCAAATATGCAAGAAGCCTCCACACTGGGAGATATAACAAAAGGCATGCCCAGGATTAATGTTGCCTTGGACAATCATCAAGCAGAATATCAGCCCACCATGATCAAGTGTGAAGGTATGATTGTTCATCAACCTGTTTCTATTTTATTTGATCCAGGTGCTAGCCTAAGCTACATTAGTCCTAAAGTGGTAGAGAAATGTTAGCTGCAAAGTAGTAAATTTAAGAAGTCTTAGCTAGTTCAACTAGCCATCTAGACAAAAAGGAGGGTGTCTGCAAAAACAAAAAATTTCCCTATAACAATTTTAGGATAGCCCATCCATGTTGATCTGAACATCATCCCCTTGGGTTCATACAATGTATTAATGGAAGAACTGGTTGGAAGGTCGTTGATCCCTAGTTGATTGTAAAGAAAAATCTATAAGCTATCTCACTGAGTCGGGGCAAAGAAAGGAAATTCAAGGAATCAAGAAAAACATTAAATTACGTCCTATTACTGCCAACCAGCTTGGAAGATGCATTAGGAAGGGCTACTAGATTTATGTTGTCCAAGTAGGATACACCAATGACAGAAACAAGGTGACTTCTTTGGAGAATATTCCTATAATTCAAGATTTCGTGGATATGTTCCCTGAATCCATCCCTAGATTGCCACCTAGGCATAATATTGATTTTACCATTGAATTAATGCCTGGAGCAACCCCTGTTTCGAAATATCGTTACTGCATGAGCATTCCTAAGTTAACAAAACTCAAAATGTAACTTGAGAAACTTTTGGTTAAAGGATACATTCACCCTAGTATGTCTCCTTGGGGAGCCCTTCTACTATTTATGTGAAAGAAGGATGGAACCTTAATATTATGCATTAATTATTGTGAGTTAAATAAGCTAACCATAAAAAATAAGTACCCTTCACCCCGAATTGGCGATTTATTTGATCAATAGGGGGTATCTTATTCTCAAAAAATGACTTAAGATTTGGCTACCACCAGATCAGAATAAAGGATGAAGACATCTACAAAACAACATTCCAAACTCGTTATGGCCATTATGAGTTCGTGGTACTACCTTTTAGCCTTAAGTAAGGATGTGGCTGAATATCTATCCAAATTCTTAGAGTGCCAATTGGTGAAAGCGGAACATCAGAATCCTATCGGTCTATTGCAACCATTACCTATTCTTGAATGGAAATGGGAGACGATCACCCTAGACTTTATCACTCGGTTACCTCATACTAAGAAGAAACATGACTTAATCATGGTTGTGGTAGACAAGATGAGCAAGACCGCTCATTTCATACCCATAAAATCCATGTATAAAATAGTGGAGATCACAGACATATTTTATGAGGGAAATCTTCCGACTATACGAAATACCCCAAGTGGTAATCTGTGATAAGGATGTAAAATTTACATTCGCATTTCGGAAAACCCTATTTTCTGGGTTGGGTACTCAGATTCAATTCAGTATTGCCCACCATCCACAGATGGATAGCCAGACGGAGCGATTGAATCAAGTCTTCGAAGACATGTTCAGAATGTTTTTAATGCAACAACTGCATAAGTGGGAGGAATACCTCCACTTAGTAGAGTTATCCTACAATAATGGACATCACGAATCATTGGGTATGAGCCCTTTTGAAGTTTTGTATGGAAGAAAATGTCGGGTACCCACAGATTGGAATAGTCTGGTTAATAAGTTAACATTGGGTCCTGATATGTTAGCTGAAATGGAGCCCACCGTTAAGAAGTTTCGCTAGAACTTAAAAGCTGCTCAGGATAGGCAAAATGCTTATGCAGATAAGAAAAGGACTCATAAATAGTTCCATTCAGGGGATCATGTATACTTGAAAGTTAAACCCCAGAAAAGCACCTTACAATGTAAGGGTTGTGCTAAGTTGGCACCCCAGTACTGTGGATCGTTTCAGATCTTGGAACGGATTAGGCCTGTAGCATACAAGCTAGCACTTCTAGGAAACATCCAAGTCCACAATGTTTTTCATGTGTATTTATTAAAAAAATATGTGTACGACCCTTGACATATTATTAACTAGGAAAGTATACAGGTAATGAAAGAATGAAGTCAAAAAATTATGAATTTTTGTTTTGTAGGAAATTTTCGACAATAGATTATGATTGTGTAGGTCGAACCTAAGGGAGAATTTCTAGTAGAGCCTCTTCGTGTCCTAGATCACAGATAAACCATATTGTGGAAGCGAGCCATCACCCAAGTTAAAGTGTAGTGGAAGCGATGAGGCTACTTGGGAAGAAGAGGAAGCTATGCAGAAAGCCTATCCTACACTGTTTACTTGAAAATAACACCAGGGATGGTTTTCCTCTCAACGGGAGGGAGTTGTAACACCCATTGATGCACCAACATTTTCATTTTACCAAGTTTTATTTATTACTGTTAATCTTTTTTTTAATCTCGATTTTTAAAACAATTAGGTTGAAAATCCAAAAGTGATGTTGCTAATTATTAATTAAAATATTTTTATTAGTTTGTAAAAGAATTAAAGAATCAGTTAAATTAACTTCTGAAAATAGTTACAAATAGTTCCCCCATCTTTTTGTTCAAAAGGAAAAATGACAGAACCCTGAGGGGGTTGGGAAAAAAAGGAAATAGGGACTATACTATGATTATACTTCCTAGAGCTGGAAAATTTAGCGAGTGGGAAAGAAACTATGACAACCACTGTGGGGTAGGAGGCTTGAGGCTAGACATAGTCCTCACGCCCAAGGTACCAGATTGTTTATCACTGTGAGGAGTTAGAAGAGCTCATAAGGGGACTCTGGACGTAATTTCCAGATCTGAGGCTGTGTGGAGAGACCTTCCAAAACAAAGGAGTTACGCGCATGAATCACAAACAACACAGAAAAATAGATAAGTAGTGCTACTGTGTTCAATAATCATCATTAGGAAAAGATAGATTGTCTTCTTTTACATAAAGAGCAAGTTAACAAGCTAGTTAATATTATTAATGATATTCTAACACTGATAAGATTAGGAATATTTTTATTAGATACATCTCAACGCTATCGAACTTCTACATGCAATCAAAGCATAAAAGGAATAATAGTTGTATTTACTTGCACAACAATAATTAATTACAGTAGTTATTCTAAGCATTATTAAATGAATGATTTATAGCAAACAAATCAATATCATTTTCTTTTCTTTTCTGTATATAATTGCCTAACTGGAATTTAAACAGTTCTTTGGGGAATCGTACACAATTATAAAACTATTGATTTCTAGAATTGCATTCTAATTATAACAGGAAAAGCATATACAGAATGAAGAAACCATTCAACTTGTATTGGATTGAAAAAAAATGACACACGCTAGGGTTTGTAGGCTCTCAGTCGAGTTCTGAGAAGAACTCACTGTAAGCCAAGTACCCAGGACACGTTCAACCCTAACCTTCAGAGATTGCTAACTCGTAATGTAGCAGAAAAGAACTGATATGATCTATAGTTAGAGAAAAGGATAAGCATTAACAACCATAAGCTAATGCTAGTACAATCGACCAATTAAATCATAAATGATAAATCAAGTCCACGAACTACACCATAAGATTATTAAACCATGATTTCAACAAATATATGAAGCAAAATATCACGGAAATATATCTATATATATATGTATATGTATATGTATATGTATATGTATGTATGTGTATATATTATATATATATATATATATAATATATATATATTATATATAATAATCATAAACCCTCAAACAGAGAAGTGTATCTCTAACCTTCACAACAGAAACCCTTAATGGAAAATTAATCAAAACTATCGAGCCTTTGGTGGATTTTCCCCAAAGGCCACAATCCATAGAATGACAAATTACACTTTGATAACAATCGTAGCATCCAGGTGCAAGGGCTTAAGAGTTCAACATAATCAAAAACACAGATAGTCCTTCTGACAAAGAAATTTCATTTCCATAAACTAAAAACGCCAAGAAAGACTTGAGTAGAGACCCACCTAAAACCGAAGACATCGAGTTTTGATAAGAGAACAGTTTGGTTCCAAAAACCCCTTGTAGGACGCAAAGATTCACACTGTTGATAGTCATGCCTACAAACAAAGAATGCATAGAATGAGTATGGAACCTGAATCAACTGGAACCTTTGCTAACAGTAAAAATCCTTGCATTAAGGAAGAGAAATTACCTAAGGTGGGGCTTGCCATTCCACGAGTTGTGAAGAATACCTGTATAGAACAGTTTTCCTTAATGAAGGTTCAGAGTCAATCCTAGAATTAATCTTTCTGAAGCTGTTTCTTAACTCAAGTTGCTGCATGATATCGATACACTCCACTGGAAATCTGAGTCCATCCTTTGACGGATTCACCTGTGCATAAGCGAAGTTAATGAACCTCAAAAGCCTGCTTGCCTAATATTTTACAGGGATGCACAAGAATTAATAACAGAGAAACATAAAATGGAAAGTTCCCAGATTAAAATAGCTAAGGATGGGTTAAAGTCTTTGTCATTCCAAAGTATACCTGTAGGTTTGATGACACGGTCTTGGTGGAGAACCATGTCGCCAGCCATTCACCTTTTGTCGCACCCTCTATTGCAAAGCCAAAGTGCAGAGCTATAACATTACCAAATGACCTAAACCCTGCCTGATCGATGCATTAATCCATCGAACGAACTCCAATTCACAAGGGTCATGGATCTCACCCAATCGGACTGTGTAGATGAAGCCATGTGTCATATTTAAGTTCTACCTAATCAATCCCTTCAACATTAATGGCATAACAGTGGCACCAATGGAAATACCTCGAGGTTCTCCTCATTTGCATGGTAAAATGTCATCACATTTATGCTAGCGCGGAGGAGCTTTAACTATTGCAAGTATGACTTTACTTAGTCATTAATCACTATTGTCAGCATAACCTTGGTAATTTCATCTATTTAGTAGTGATATATATAGTCATTAATCACTATTGTCAGCATAACCTTGGTAATTTCATCTATTTAGTAGTTATATATATATAGTCATTAATCACTATTGTCAGCATAACCTTGGTAATTTCATCTATTTAGTAATATATATATATAGCGTGTGTTAATATGTTACATTGATACACACATCATTTTCTCTCATATACATAATTATCTCTCCACTAAAATGCAATTGAGCTTTATCATATATATATATAACACCTATACATACAACATTTTCTCTCACATCATAATTGTCTCTTTTCTAAAGTACATTTAAACTTCATCATATATAACACCATAAGAAAATACTATGGCTTGCCAAAACCATGAACAAATAAATCACTAATGATAAATTCCATTAAAATTTTCTTAAAAAAATATTATTTAACTTTTATTTTATTTTATTATTTTCCCTTCATTTTTTTATTAAGTAGTATAGTTTTTTACTTCCATTTTATTATATATTTTTCTTTGAAAATGTTACTTATTCTTTTTACTTTTATTTTTTTATTTTTTTTAATGGATTAACAAAAACTTTTTACTCCTCCCAATTTATTATAAAATTGTTAATTGTTGTTTTTTTTTTCAAATATTAAAATTTTTACACAAGAAATCCAAAGATTCATTAGAAATAGTATATACATATGATTATAAATATTTATCATATATAGAAAGGTAACACTCGTATATCATGATTTAGAAATTAATAATATGAATAATCGAGAAAAAAATTAATACAAAAATGGAAAATTTCCAACATAATTAGTGCATTTATGTATGATTATTAAAAAGTATTATGTATAAAAATATAACTCTATGATATTATGGCATTTAGTGTATTTTTTTTCTCCGTAATAATTTTTTTTCATCATAAATAGTATAAATAGTTTTTTGGCATAAATCTTGCAAAACAATTATGAGCGAGATTATGATTTCTTGTTATTTAAAATACACTTTTGAATGCATAAATGGATTCGACATCCTAAAAAAGTGCCTAAGGTAATCGTTCTTTGCATATTAAACAACTTAAACTTATGATTCTTAAAAATGTCTGCTAGATTTTTGGTAGAATTAACCATTAAAAGTATTGAAAAAGGGTCATTTCATTTATTAAGTACACTATGTTTTTTTTGTAAGTAAAGGGAATTTTCATTACAATGAAATTAACAAAAGTATAGACTTGGGAGCTTTGGAGTTCGACATATACGAGCACTAGATCTTGCCTTTAAAGGAGGAGTACATATGATGCATACATAAGTGGAGAGGATTTTGCTCCCAGGGGAGAAACCAAAAATCCTCCCTACTATTGCAATCCCACAAAATAAACAAAGTATCCCACAATATAAGAAAAATCATGATATATAGGAAACACCTCCTTGAGAGGTTTGTTGATAGAAACAAGAGCCACAAGAGTAGGAGAAGTAGCCACACTACCATAAGAGACGAGCGACGAGAAGTTGAGATAGGAAAAGTAGCCACAACACCTTGATATACCACGTGATCTGATTGTGTGCTCCAAGGGATCCTCCTTGACTCTGAGGCACAACTTGTAGAAGTCCATGTCATGAGGCAGAGGGAGCTTCAAAGAGGCTGGATGACTAGAAGAAGCATGGAATTTAGTTGGTTTTTCAATGGATTCAATGGCATGGCCATCATTTCCACTAACCTGATAGCTCAGGTTGCCTCCTGAGCCATCAGAAGGACTCACACCCTTTATATTTTCTTTCAAACGTGACAAGTTTGGTGATGACAATGAGAGGGACTACAAGTTTTGATGTGATGAGCACCTATGGGTTCTAGAGAAAAGGAAGAGTTATGCATCGCATTAGCTAATGGTGAGTTAGACCTGTAGAGTTCCATGCCCAATAGACGAGAAATTTGACGATAAAAATTATTTTCATGATGAAGATGGGATTCCAGGTCCAACACTTGCCCCTCGAGCAACACATTGATGTCTTCTTGATAACACTTGTGTTGGCCCATAATGTTCTTTGGGGCCTAGAGATAGTCTCTAGAGATTTGGAACTCTCAAGCTTCAGCATCAATCAGCATGCATCTGAAGCGATGGGGAATTTAGATGTCAAAATTTTTATCATCATGCCCATGCCAGGGAGGGTGAGGAGGTCGGCCTCACCCATGCCCTCCTCTAATGACCCTTCCTCACTCTCTTACCATGGGCTCAAAGGAGTGGAGTGTAGAGGTCTGAGACAGGGCCAAGAGATTGCCTTCTCTCAAATTATAAAAATTGAATTATAGGATGTGAGTTCCCAAAAATTTAATGAGGGATTGAGAACTACGAAGGCCAAGTGGAGCATGAAAGTGCTTAATTTTCTTTAATTGTTGAAGGGGGATGACCTTAACAAGACCCCCTCACTCGTGTCTCGAAGGATTATGGGAAGGTGGCATGATGGACTACTGACATCCGTCGTCAGCCTAATGTGCACCTTCCTTTATTGCATGGGAGTTTAGATCACACATACTGCCACCCAGATCCAAGGTGGATATGTTTTTTTTTTTCTCTGTAAAGACTAATTCTATTAAAGGGAAATAAAATAATATTACAAGGAGGTCGAAACCTCAGATGAGAGCATCTACTTGTCTTCGGCTCATCAAAACTGTCCCAAGATTGGGAGAACCAGTTACAAGATGCCAAAAACCATACATGGGGACCTGAATATAGTGATAAAACCAGAAAGAGGATATGGGGTAACCCCCTATGAAGTTGTCGATACCAACAACAAAAGACAAAGAAGATATCCAAATCTGCAAAACCATAGAACCAAAACAAAAAGACATTACCAGAACCATAGAACCAAAACAAAGTGACAAGGTGAACCAAAAGAAAATATTGGGGGAGCATGCAGGGGGCCAGGAGGCTTCACATGACAGCGTCTTGGTCTGGATATTCCTCCACAACAGGGCATGCATTGCTAAACCAGAACTCACCAGCCTTTGCCTCGTCATCAACACCACTGCCACCTGGATGATCCGACGAACGACAGTTGCCGCTAGAACTGCCTGCAATGTCAACCGAGACAGAGGCTCCATGGGAGTTGCCACCTGGTGGCTGAGTGTCAACAAGAGCATTACCCTCGACATGCAGATCACCGCGTTTGATTACGTTGCCTTCGTCTTCCATATTCTGCTCGCTGTCGTGGCCGTCCTGAGAATGCTCTGCCAAGGTGTGCTCTGTAACATTAGGCTAAGCCTCTTCCTCCGAGAAGATGATGGTAATGCTAGCCAAGATAATAGGCTTGTTGAGGCTACTTTGAAACTTAAAATGGGTGGTCTGGAAAGTATTATACGGGAAAGGTTTGCAAGCAGTGCTGGGCTGAGGCAAATTTGCTTGAGATGAGGGCAGGGAAGCAAGAGCCAGGGGCATATCAGCTAAATGAGCAGTCTAAGAACGATCATGACCACCCCAACTTCCACCATAATGGCTTCGCATGTGATGGCGTACCATGGTCAGGCTACGAAGGGAGAATGTTGCAAAGCAGGTAACTGAGGATGGGATACGAGACAGCTTGAAGGGAAACCGAGCAAAATTCAGAGAGCAGAGCTGGGCCTGCGAAAATGAAAGCTTAATTCCAGCAGCAATAGCCCCCCAGAGCCAAACATTGATGGTTGCATCTGTTCTGTTGCAAAAATTCTTAGTCTAAAGCGAGCAATGGCAAGAGGGTGAGGAGCAGATAATGGAGAGGAGAACCGAATGCACCATGAATAAAACCGCAGGAGTCTTGTCTCGACCAGAGTGAACAATTAAGTTGAAATGCAGGCAGACCTATTGTCGTCTTGTGTGAGTCTGCATGAGCTGCGAATGAGCGTGGAGAAATGTGAAATCCTGCCGCAGGCAAGGCCGAATGTTGTCGCTGTTGAAAACCTCCATTAATAAGCATTTAATTCACCCGCATCTAGGTTGGCTATGTTTTTCATTAATACTAAGGTAGTTATATAATTAAATAAGAATCAATTCATAATACACATAAGAAACTTACCTCATGGTACATCTCACATTACCAACATTATAAAACTAATAAAAATTAACTAAATTATAATTTTATTGAAATTATTATTGATATTAATGATGAAAATAATTACTGTATGAGTAAAACATATATGCATTTAAAAAACATGTAAAAAATATATCTAGTAAAGTAATAATAATCAATAAGAGTTTAATGCTACAAATATACACCTAATAGAAAGTTAATCCAACACGTAGAAATGGAATTTTTCTAATTAAATAGAAAAGAAAAAAGGGCATGACTACATTTGAGATAAATCTTAACCTTCTTCCTTGACAAGTCCTAAAAATATACTCTAGATATTCCATTGAGGTTAGATCCCTAACATCCACCTAATAATTATTGATAGTTAAATTAAAATTCAAGAAACTCTATTCCGAAATAGACACACCTATAGGATTAATGAATTACTAATTTTCATCCCATTTATGAAAACCCATTTCCAATAACTCCTTCAAAATCATTTTGTTCATAATATTAAAAAAAAACTTACTAATGTGACAAAAGTTAATTAAAATAAAATGCAAAAACTAACGTTTTATTAGGAAAACAATTTGTTGTTAGGTTGACAGCGTTGATTTACAAAAAAAGTTATAGTTTGTATAATGAATGTAATAGTGCCAATATAGTTAAATTAATGGCACTTTTAGAGATGGGTGGTGTGTGTTGTAAGATTGATTATAAAATCCTTCATGATTAATAAAGCATCTTACCTTGACTCGTGCATGTTTCCCTAAAAAAACCTTAGGGTTTATCCATGTAAAAATTTCATTTTTTATTCTTATTTTTCTCATTATTTCTCTACAATGAATGTTTTATACGCACACTCTAAATACCAACTAGTGGTATCAAATCAAGGTTAGAGTGAGAGAAATAGTGGAAGAAACAATCATAACTGGAAGTTTTCAATCCTAATCTTTAAAAACAGGAGTCTGTGACTTTTGTTTGGAGTCCAAGTTGACTTGTGTCAAGGAGAAATAGATCTATGGAGGAGCCTAAAGATCGAAAGTTTTTCCATATCCTGCATAGGTATAAAATTATATAAAATTATGTTTCAATATGTATATTTCTAGTTTGTTGTGGGGCTATTGTAGATAGTTTTTTGGAGGAGTGTAGTTTAGTGGAGGAGTGGAAGAGTCAATGTTCAATTAGGTTTTGAAGAGGAGGACAATACGTAGTGAAATAGTTTGTTCTCATAGAACTATAAGAAAAAAGCACTGGTATTTGAACCATTTTGTGGATGATCCAATCCCACAAGTTGAGCCACAAGAACTTGTCAATGGTAGAGTTATCATGTCTCCATTGAAGGAGAGGAGAATCAATGACCAAAACAGCATAGAGTTAGGAGAAAAATATCAAGTCATTTAGGCCTAGGTAGACCCCAACTTGTGGAGCCATTTTTTATATGCAAAGATAATATTTGTTTATTTTCTATTTTTTTGTGGAAATTTATTATTTAAGAAAAAAATTATAGAATACATCTAAACTTTCAAATAAACCAAGTCTACAACAAGGCTTATGAAAAATGGTATAATGGCGAAGGTGAAAATTACCAAATTCGAGGTTGAAAATTTTAATGTAAAAATAATTTTAA
The DNA here is from genome assembly GCA_000404065.3 of Pinus taeda. Lineage (NCBI taxonomy): Eukaryota > Viridiplantae > Streptophyta > Pinopsida > Pinales > Pinaceae > Pinus > Pinus taeda. The sequence goes on from APFE030782168.1 coordinate 92,074, forward strand.
ATTACGAAAACTTAAAATGTTATAATTGTTAGTACATGAAGGTTTGCATAAAGTATTAAATGGAAGGAGTAAGAAACCTACAAATAAGGTTATTGAAAAGTGGGAAAAGACAAGATTGTGTCTTGTATATGATGCAGATTCTAGATCCCTCAACACAGTTTGGTTATGTCTTGTAGATTATTCCTTGTTTAACATTATCAATGAAATAATGGTAGCAAACTTATGAAGAAAGTTGGAAATAATTTATGTGATGAAGTCATTGACAAATTGGATATACTTCAAGTGGTAGTGGTATAGTCTTAAAAGGAAAGAAAAATCTAAATGTGTAGGTCATTTGAATGTGTTTATTATTCTTATATGTGAGTTGAATAGTATGTATTTTAAACTAAAGGATCAAGACAACATAGTTACAATATTTTTTTCATTTCCCGAAGCATGGGATCATTTTCTAACTTCCATTATCTTTAGTATAACTAAGACTCTTGAATTTGATTCTATTGATGAAGCATTATTGTCTAAAAAGGTGATGAGAAAATTAAGTATTGAAACCTCCACACCAAAAGTTGTTGAAAAGTGTAACTAGGTTGGGTCTTCATAATAACATGTGTAATTGTGATTTTATGTATTTAATGTAAAGAAAAATAAAATTATTATTGTAATGCTTCTCTCATGGGTTTCATGAGCAAGGAATTTTATTTTTAGTTATGGCTCCCATTGTAAGCCCTTAGGATTGGTCATAAAGTCAAATTTAGTCAATGTATGTAATGTATGAAGGACCCTTATTGGGCATGTTACATATTTGTATGAGTTATTAAAGGAATAAAAAGGCCCTCAAGACCAAGTTAAAGCACCTCCAACAAGTTGACTTCAAGGAGTAATGGAACCTTGCAAAAGGACATGTCAACCTAGATCTTTGTCAAGTTGACTTATATACATGCAAAAACCACTATAAATAGGCAACTTGACTCTCATTTGAACACATGAAATTTGGTCAAGCAGTCTGAAGTAAGAAAATGTGCGAAGATCACAAGAAGATCCTCCATCAAATCGTTGAAGAAAGAAAAAGCAGTCGAGTCATTCTCTGGATCTATTTTGGTGCTAATCTCTCCACATCTGTGAATTTGTAGGATTCTCTACTACAGGAAAAGGCCAAGGCATTTCAGTCATAGTGAGAGGGCAGATATTGGGTGAAAAACAAGGAATATCCCAAGTTGAATTGTCAAGAATAAATCTCCTTCTAGAGTGAGGATAATCAAGGGTCAAATTTGGTCAACTACATGTGATAAGGGTTTCTGAATTAGGGTTGAAAGTTGCAGATCTGTCCTAGGATTTGAAACACTACAAGGTAGTCAAGAAGGACGAAGAAACAACGAGTTTTATTATTGTTGACTCAAGGAAGAAGATGAACCTTTGTGACTTGGTCTTGGAGAGGTCAGATAGGTCAAGGGTCTTGGTCCTGGTATTCATCAATTGAAGTCTCAATAAGAAGAAGAATTCATTTAGGTTTCCCTCTCAAGTGGAAGAGGTTTTGGCCCTTGCTGATTGACTATATTATGTGTATCTTGTCTCTTTATTATTTATGCTTTGGTATTTTTTTGATTAATAAAAACACTATAATAATATAGCTAAAGATGCTAATCTATTGAAGTAAAAATAATTCACAAGAAGTTATCATTACAAGAGAAATCACCTAACTTGATGCCCTAGATTTCTCAACGGAAGTAATGGTGGCTAGAGGTCATTCTGGAGAATGAGGAGAGAATTCAAGAGGTACATCTAGATCAAAGTAAAAAAAACAAAAAGAAAAATCAAATTTCGATATTGTAACAAGTGAGGTCATCTCAAGAAGGATTGTTGGAAGAGACAAGAATCCAAAGAAGACTCCAAAAAGGAGTAAAATTTGGTTGAATTAAGTACATGTATTATTGATTAATTTTATTTATTATTAATGTTCGTTAATACTATGAAGAATGGTTGCTAGCCCCCGGGCACTTCTCATCACATGTGTCCACATAGAAATTGGTTTTATTCATATGGAGTTGTCAATGGTGGAATTTCTCTTGTGGAAATAGCATTTCCCATAAGACCGTTGGAGTTGGAAGGATCAAAATTAAATATTTCTATATTATTATAAGGAAATTAACATATGTTCGTAAACTAAAGAAGAATTTAAATTTCTGTATGGTTTTAGGGTTGGAGGAATCAAAATTAAAATGTTTGATTGTATTATAAGGAAATTAACATGTGTTCCCAAACTAAAGAAGAATTTAATTTCCTTGGAAGATTTGATTATAAGGATCATAAGTTTACAGATCAAGGTGGAGCACTAAAGGAGTTTGAGGGTGCTTTAGTGGCGATGAAGGAAATGTAGAAAGTAATCCTTTACACGCTATATGGAAGTACTAATATCAATGAAGCCTTGTGGTATCTAAGGAAGTTATTGACTCCACCCACTTGGTATCAACGATTGGGTCTCATGAGCAAGAAAGGACTATAAGTACTGATAAATTGAAAATTACTTCCGAATTTGAAATATATGAATTTGAATTTACGCAAACATTATATTTTTCGAAAGCAATGTAGACAAATGTTTAAAGAAGGAAACCATATTAGTAAAGGTATTCTTGATTATATTCATTTTGATGTTTCAGGGTCATCCCTTATAGTCTTTTTAAGAAAAATTATGACATATTGTAACATGTGTAGATGATTTCTCTATAAAAGTGTGGGTCTATGTCTTTAAAAGGAAATTTATTGTGTTTAATACATTTAAACAATTTAAAGTTATGGTAGAAAATAAAAGGTTTAAAAACAGATAATGGAGGTGAGTTCAATATTTTAGAATCTAGAAAATATTGCAAAGAAGCTAGGGCATAAGACACAAAATCACTATATATACTCCCAAGAAAAATAGCAGAGTAGAACTCACTAGTAGGACTCTTATAGAAACAACAAGGAACATGGCCAATAATTCCAATTTGTATCAAGAGTTGTGAAGAGAAGAAGTCACTACTACTTTCTATCTTGTAAATAAATCACCATCAATTACAATAAACTGAAATCCCTAAAGAGGTATGGATAGGTTATCCCTATGATTAGTCAAATTTATAATTTTTTGTTTCTGAAACTTAAGCACTTACTTCTAAGAATCAGTGTTTTAAGTTCGACATCACATCGAAGAAATACATTTTTATTGGTTACATTGATGTAATGAAGGGATATAGATTGTGGGGTCCTATTGACCAAAAAATCATGATTAATGGAGATGTGATATTTAATGAATATTATTTAATTAAAATAGATGGTGTAGAAGCTGATTTGAGATAAGAATAGGTACCTCAACAAATTCAATTAGAGACCCAACCATCTACGAACACAAGGAAGAAAAAAAAAATTGATAATAAGGAAGTCGTAGATCCTGAATATATTCAAGAAATGAGAAATTTCCACAACCAATATCGAGAAGATCTACACCCAAAGTCCACTTAAAATATATATTGATTTTATTTCATGTATTTCTTTTGTTAATAAATTGGGAGCACCTTTTTGTTATGATGAAGTAATAAATGATATCAGTAACATCAAATGGAAGGTGGGAGTGAAAGAGGTGATGCATTCCTTGGAGAAAAATGAACCTTGGGACATGGTAGAACATCCTAATGATAAAAAGGCTTTTGGTTGTAAGTGGGTCTACAAATTGAAAAAAGGAATTGATGGTAATGTTGAAAGGTATAAATTTAGACTAATTGTAAATTATTTCTCTTAGATGAAAGGTATAGATTTCCATGAAAATTGTTCACTAGTTGTTCAACTTGTATCTATTTCTATTGTGTTGGAACTAGTTTCTTTCATTGATTTGTTTTCAGAGAAATTATATGTTGAAACAATTTTTTTACATGGAAATTTGGATGAGGAGATATATGTTGAATCGCTAGAAGGTTGTGTGTAACATAGAAAAATAAGGTTATTTTTCACTTTCAATAAATCATTGTATGCCTTGAAGTAGCCTCCCATGTGATGGCACAAGAATTTTGATTCCTTCATGATGATCTATAATTATACTAGAAGTAAGTGTGACCATTGTGTTTACTTCCAAAGGTAGAACGAAATATTCACTATCTTGATGTTATATGTTGATGACATGCTTCTTGCATGCTAAAGCATGGATGAGATCAATAGGTTGAAGGATTATATGGCTAGGACCTTTGATATGAATGATCTAGGAGCATAAAAACAAATCTTGGGAATTGAAATACATAGCGATAGAAAAAATGGTAAACTTGGGTTTTCACAACAAAAGTATGTTGAGAAAATACTTGTAAAACTTAGGATGAATAATGTGAAACCTATAATTGTCCCTTTCACTTCCTAGTTTAATATTTATTAAGGTGTATGTCCTATCACTGAGTAATAAAATGATTATATGTCTTTTTAGCCATATCTAATGCAGTTGGAAGTTTGATGTCTATGATGGTATGCACCAAACTAGATATTTCACACACAATTGTTGTTGCCAGTGAGTACATAAAAAATACAGGAAGAAAAAATTGGAATGCAATGAAATGATTTTTTTTGGTATCTTACATGCAAAAGTGATTATTACATCACCCTTAATAATAGTAGTGATTCTATATGTGGTTATGTTGATTTAGATTTTGTACGTGATTTAGACAAGAGGATGTATAATTCAAGTAATATATGTACTCTCATGGTTGGATCCATTAGTTGGATATCAAAGCTTCAAGAATGGTTTCTTTATCCACTACAAAGCTAGAGTATATTGCTTTCTCACATGCATAAAAAAAAGGCAATTTAGTTGATGGGTATTCTGGGTTAATTTGGAAGAGTGCAACATATTGGAAATGTGTTCTACAATAGTCAAAGTGTTATTCATTTGGATAGAAATCAAAATTATCATAGGAAGACTAGGTATATTGATATTAGGTACATTTTGTAAGATATATAATTGGTGGAGATGGAGTAGATCATTAAAAGGTCAACACTCAAGAAAACTATGTAAAAATAATTGTGAAACCAATGTTGTTAGAGACATTGTGGTGGTGTTTAGTTTCTCTAGGCTTATATAAGAGGCGATGAATGGGATTGGGCAAGGTATTAGGTAATTTTTTTGTCAAGGCGGATATTGTTAAAATATGACAACAATTAATTGAAACAAAACATAAAAACCAATATTTAGTTAGCTAAATATTTGGTGGTTATACTAACGATGTTGGTTTATAAAACTTTTGGTAGTTCATATAACAAATGTAACAATACCAATTTAATTATATCAAAGAAATGAGAGATATGGATGGTACACATTGTGATCCTTATTGATTAATAAAATATATTACCTTGTGCCATGAATATCTTCCTAATAAATTGTTAATTTTATCATTTAAAAATTTCATGTGTTTTTCTCATTTCTCTCATTATTTCTTTACTAAAAATATTTTATGTAAATTATAAACACTAAAAAAACATTATATTTTAAATTTAATACCAATATATATTATAAAGTAACATTAGGTTTTCAATTTCTCAAGAAATAACATTGACAATGTCACAATTGTTTGTTATTTTCCATGTAAGTTTGAAGTCATAATGTCTATAAATCAAAACGCTGAAACAAAAAACCAAAGGATGAAATAATATACTAAATCATCGATTGTAGTATAACTTGTAACAAATTTTAGAATGAATGTAAATTGAACTCTAATAACAAAATTTCATTACAATAATTTTTTGTTAATTAATTTTCTTCTATTATATTAGAAAGCAGGCAGACAAAATATATTAGGCAGCCTCCTCATTGTTGTGGCTTGCCACAAGGGAAACTGGACCAATGGTAGTGAAGGAGTTTCTTTCTATAAAAATGAGTAGAAGTAATACTACTATTTGAGCATCTCTATTGTAGGATAGATGTATGGCACCATTGCCAAAAAAATTACATACAATATTCTAGCTAGTAATGGAAAACCATAGTTGTAAACTATATAACTAAAATAAATTTCATTGATCATAAACATAAAATAGAAGACATGGACATGCATGATTCACTAGACTACATTTTTGGGGCCAAATATTATGCACTAGCCTACAAGAGAGAAATGGCCACATTGAATATGCCTATCAATCTGGGCCAGTCAAACATTTAGGTTGACCACACAAGATCACTCATGTCTTTGAATCTACTAGATGTTATTCAGGAAGACTATGATTTCATTATGGTGCTCATGTTTCTCTTTGATGATGCAACCGAACGGATTTTACATTCACCAGTGAAGGGAAATGGAATGAATATATTGGCTCATATGATGCCTAATATGGCAAGGGTATCTAGTCAATGACTTCAACTTGGTTTTCAGAATTCGAGTGGGCCTACCAGTCAGATGCTATCAAGACTTCAAGTTGTTGGATTTCTTATTGAACTTCAGGAGGGGTGACAGAAAGATAAATTTCGACATCTGATTAGGCTTAGGACTGGGATCTAGGTCTTCCTGAGGAACTGTGACCCTTAAACCCACACCTTGGGTGCATTATTTTCCTTGGAATATCACCTAGAGACTGTTCGAACCATAGGGGAAGACATAGAGGAAACTAAAATAAGGAAATAAATTTGAGAGAGCTCTAGGTGAAGGCAAGAGCAAGAGGGATGAAAATTTCAAGAGTAGAAATAGATTGTTCAACCTCAATAGTGTCACCTAGTATCCTAGACTTAAGAATTGGAAACACAGTATTGAATTAACAATACCAACTAAATGTGATGGCCAAAAAATAATTCACCATCTTGTTGATGACATGCTTGCTCTAAGCATTATTTGCTAAGTCCTACTGTTGACCACCTAGATAAATCCTTCCCCATGCACCCCAATGGTCGTGACAAGACAATGAATTGTCCAAACAATGATGTCATGAGAGCTATAGTAGTATAGGAAAGGAGGGCCTAGGCCTTCCTTCACTGGATCATTAAGAAATGAAACACTAGGGGGGGAGAGGGTTGGGGAGGGGGGTGTGTGGGGGGTAAATGCCCCCTGCAGCTTGGTGAAAATGCAAATATGATGGAAAATGGTAGAACATTTCCAAGCTAAGTAAGAAGATGAAGAGGTTGTGGAGGTTTCCATAATAATTCCTTGTATTGTCATGAATCCTAACATGTGTGACTACATAGGTGAAGTTATTCATGCCATCCCCTCTTTAATTCCTTTAGAGGTGGCAAGTTTGTGGGAATTCTCACCCCCTCCACGGGCTCTGAATCTGACACCCCCATTGGGGTGATTAAAGGTTTGATTTAAATTTAAAGATTTAATTGAATTTAAATTTAACCATAAAAGGAAATATGAAACAATATATTAATATAATAAATTGTGGATGGTAAGGATATATTATAGAAAATGTGAAAAAATTATGGATGGCAAGTATAAATTATAACAAATTTGAAAATAAAATTAAATTGAAATCTAATAATAAATTGATAAAAGTTTAAATTTGAATTTAGAGATCTAAGCGAATCAAAATAGAAATAAAAATGCAAAGATTCATTATATCACAATGATTATTATATATATATATATATATATAATAATTATATATATTATATTAATATATAAAATAAATTTTAAAAAAAAAAAAGAGAATGTGAAACTCGTTATTTATAAAAAGAAAAATTATGAATTAAATAAATAATTGTAATTTCCATTTTGGAATAAGATGTTTATAATGTGAATTATGTTGATAGTTTTGCTATGTGAATGTTAAGAATAAAAATTTTGCTACAAGACAACCATATACCAAGGTAGAATAAATAAATAACTAATAATGAATATATGACTAAAATTCAATTATACATCAAAGTGAGCAACAAATTTTAAACAATTGAAACACCTCTTAACAATTTTTCTTATCTTCAAGATTGCAATTCTGTTGAAGGCGAAAAATGTCTACCTCAACATTGGGGGATGACCACCTAGTCCAGACCTTAAAGCAACTCATTTTTTGTTTGGAATGATGGTTCTCACTCGTTCAACTAGGTCCAGTTACCTTCTCTCAATCTCTAATGGTTTAAACTGTGACTTTCATCCACCAATAGAGAAGAGACATCAAATCATCCTTCTTTTTTATCAGGCATGAAAATGATCCTTAAGCTGATTTGGGGTTCCTGCAACTAAAGTTTTCCTTTTTGGGAAGAGGACTTAAAGGAATGTAAAAATTAATCTAGATGCAAACTTATTCTATAATGCAAACAAAAGGAACTAAATCATAATCCTATCTCAATTAGGCAGATATAGATCTAACCCAACTAAGAGCAAGATATTTAAATGATTGAGATTTAAATATGTCTGGGTTATAATGAATATCAAGCTAACGAAGTAGTTCAATTAACTTAACGTTATGTATACCAAAACATATTCTATTTAGTGACTTCTTAACAGAGTTAATAAACTAACAATATTTAGGAAGAAGTTTAGAAAAAATGATATTAATTTTCAAATCAGTACTTCCAATAATTAAACAATAATGTGGGGTAATAATTCACAACATATCACTATTTAACAAATATGTTTTATAAGATAAAATTCTGAGTAAATAGTTACTCAGAAATTAGATTTCAATCCATAAGAGCAGAGATAAATAATAACATAGTATTGAGACAAATTACTCATATCAACAAAAGTGCACAAATATGAATAAATTGGCACATGTCTACCATCATAAAATGAAACCAACATTTAAAATAATAATATTATAAATACCAATTATTGAATCAATTTCCCTAGCTCTGGTCTCCAACGGTCTTTTACAATACTTGAACTTCTATTGTTAAAACAAGAACTACAAAAGTGTTAGCTCTATTCTCCATACACAATTTAGAAGTGCAAAAGAAAAATCCTCAATAATCCCTAGATCTGAGATTTTGTCTCATCCCACCTACAACTCTAAATTCCTATTATAGAAGTTCTTTTATAATTCCATAATTGCAGAGGAGAGCAACCCTTATTACATTTTACTTTCTATTACTTATAATATTTACAAGGGAATCCAAAATAGGAAAGTTTGTTGAAGAAGAAATATGTTTAATCAATTTCCATTGGCTCCATATTCCATTCTTGTATTGTTGGAGCCTTATCATTGATTGAAATCATGTTCTCCTCATCTCTTAAACAATTTTACTGCAAAAAAAAAATCAAAACACAATTAAAATGCAAAATAGAAATCAAAATGCTAAATCTGTAATTAAAACAAATCCAATCAAATTCAATTAAATAAATAATTAAAAAGGAAATATTAGCTTTATATTGATGCTTGTGATGATTTACTTGGCCAAGGATATCATTAAATAATGTATTTGCATTCAGAAGAGGTTTGGACAAATGAAAATGCAGAAAATAAACTCATAAAGATTAGTTTTATTTAAAATATTGGAGCTTGATCTTCTGATGGATTTTAGACCCACTAGCTGATCAAATATATTAATTAAACCTCCTCAAAAATATTTTCCATGATTTTATCTTTCCAATGAGCCATCCTAGGCCTCATTTGGCCAAGTAAAACTCCATTTATGAGCTATTGAAGTTGGTGTATTAAAATTTCCAAAATTCTGGAATTTTTGTTGTTTAGGCTAAAAATATGAAATTTTTTATTAAATTCTATTT
>APFE030782168.1:101901-115911 GCA_000404065.3 Pinus taeda
ATAATATTAATATACCATTATATTAATTAAAAGAAATTTTAAAATTACAAAATCATTTAATGCTCATGTATTAGGATTAGTGTGAGGAATTAGTGGAGTATGGAGTGATAAGGTGTGACGCGAGGGTGATGGTGAGGTGAGTGAGGTGGAGAGATAAGGTGGAGGGTGTTGTGAGGTGACGTAGGCCCGAGAGGTATAAAGTGTGAGAAATTTTAGGATAAAAAAATTTAACCCTCACATAAACTTTAATTTTTAAAATGAGTGTTTTTGCGATATGCAATATGTCACATCATAGTGTTTGATTGCATTTTTTGGATCACAATTCTTGGAAGGAAGGAAGTGATATGAAGTGGGGCCCACATGAAACTAATAATCTTACAAATTGGACTATAGCTATTTTGCAATTTTTAGAATCTGGTCTTGGCAACTTGTTTTAAAATAATAAATTGGAGTAAATTACCAAGATTCTTAAACATGATTTCATCCGTTGTGTGATTTAGCTGGGTCATTTTGTAGGACCATTAGTGAAAAAATGAAAAATTAATAAAAGTTAACTAAAATACTAAAATTCAATATTTACAAGGAATGACTATTGAACTTAATTATTTACAAAAATTGAAGTATTATACAGTTATTTACTTTTTTATTCCAGGCGAGAAAACAATCAAACTTCAAAGGAGTGTCATTTACAAACTAGTTGACCAAATGAGTCGAAACAAGTATCAATGGAAATCTTGTGAAAAGTCAAATTCAATGAAACAATCAAAACATAAATCTGGCAAAAAAAATAAATAAAATGAAAAAATTGTAAGACAATTAACTTAAATGAAAATCATAGATGATGCTTAGCCAAAAATTTATAGAAAGGGTCCCCATTATTTGAGTCAATAAGTCAAAAATGGGGTGTGATGGGTTTTCCCTTCAAAAAATTCTAAACAAGAATTTCATCATTCACACAAATACCTACAAGGAAGGAATCTAAGGGGTTCATATGCAATAATGGCATGTAATTAGTCCCTAATACTAAAGGTTGAATGAACATAAACAAATATGTGTAACCCATGATTCAGAACTTGCAATGATTGTACATGTACTAGAGATGTGGAGGTTATTTCATTAACAGATCATAGTGGGATAAGGTATCTACTTAACCATCCTCTCTTGAATGATAAAAAATCTCACTAGAGGGCTCTTATTAGAAATTTTTCCATTAAAATTTGGAATATCAAGCAAAAGGAAAACTAAGTAGAAGATTCCTTTAGTAGGAGCATGAAAAACATACATCTAGAAACACTAAGTATTTGTCAGCTTGAGATAAAAGTCAAAATTAAAATTTCTAAGCAAGGATATGGGCACTACAATTATGTGAAATAATGTAGGAGAGAGCCCAAGAGGCCAAATTGCATTGATTTTCATTGACAAAGAAATCCTACTAATGTACAAGTATAAGTTGTAAATGTTAGGCCCACCCAAGACCTATGAAAAATGGTGCACTACAGACCTACTTAACCCCATTGAAAAATATTCATGCATGATTAAAATATATAAGAGGAAATATTATGGATGTACCTTTATTTTGATGGTGGATTCCCAAATATTTTGGTAGTTGAAGCCCATGAGATTTTTTCTCCTAGATATTAATAATTATGACCCGCACAACATAAAACCACATCCACTATATATTTGTACCTACAAACCATGTTAGCTTTAACATTAATATCAACCAAACACGTGCTAAAAAAATGAATAACACATGGTAGTTTGGTGGGTATAGGGGAGTATGATTTCTTATTAGATCAATGAAGCTTAAAAAATTGTAGCCATTGTAGTCTTTATCTTTGGTTCCTCCTCCTACAACAACTCGCAGTCAAGCTTCATTGTTCATTATTGACTTATCTTGAGGATAAATAGTTTCTAATTCTAATAGCATGTACCCATCTCTTTCTTTTCTCCTATGTTTCTCCATGGAGAAACTTTCTTTTATGTATGAGTTCACTAGAGTGATTAGATGAATCAATAAAATGTTTTGACCAATTTTGATTTGAGCCTTTCATCTTTGTCTTCAAATTCTTATAGTTTTTTACTCTTTCAACCCTTATCCTTGTGCTCTAGGAACCCTCTCTGTGTGAACGATCCACCGTTGAGGTGTTCGATAATTCAACACTACTTAATAAACCATATTGAGCATTGCAATTCTCTTTTGCTAGTGTACCGCATGAATTAAAGATGCAAAATTCAGCTTTTGTATGGTTTTCATGGAATTTCTTTGTGTTCTAGGATTCATTGCGATATTCTTTCATATTAGATCCGAGGAGGTGTCATTTTGAGCTATAATATATTTCCCCTAATATATGAGGTTAGAAGAGAAATTGATGGTTGAAATACATTATCTTGTTTGAGTGAGCTTTGGAGATTGAGGGAGTGAAGGAAGTGAAACCTATAAGGAGCTACAAAATTCATAGCTAGATACTTATGATATACATCCTTGAGGTAAGTATACCCATACTCAGTACAAAAACAATACAACATGGATGCTCACACAACATACTATAGACTCATGTCATCATGGATTGACCATAATATGATATGGATCTTTATCTCAATAGATATCAGGAGGATCATGGATGCTAATGAGAATGCTCAAATATGGTCTTAAAAGTACATAATTCATTCTCCATCATATCTTTAGGGAAGAAATGTGCTTAAGTTAGGTGGCCTCAAGCCCTAGGGTATTTTATTAATCCTAATGGTACGACTATACTATATGCAAATGAATGAGTTGATGTTAAGCATGCAAGGAGACCATTTGATTACCAAGCATCGAGGGATGTTGTCAACACATGCGAGGGATACCACCAGTAATGAAAATAGTTCATAAGGTACCTAGCATAATAAAATGAGTTTCAATGGATGATTTGATTTCATGAACTCATAGAATCAGTCAATAGGGGCTAATGAGGAAAACACACTATCAACCACACAAAAGGTTACCACTAAGGATTACAAGGTCCAAGGTACTAGTTGTTTTCTATATCTACATTCCAAATTATTTATTGATGCTGGTGGGAAGAGATCCATATTGTAGCACTCCCTCTCATCTCCTTATACTATATTGGGATGCATGAGGTGCTACCTAATGATTAGACTTGATATCCAAGGTTTTCTATGAACATGGGGTTACAAAATAATATTTTTCCAACATCATCAAAACTCAAAAAAAATTGATCATCACATTCAACTCATCAAATTATTTCTAATGATATAAATATTATCTCAATCTGACTCCCAGATTGAAAGTTATGCCCTTCTAAAGTCTAACCAATCATATAGAGCCCAATCATGATTGAATTACCATTTTGTCCCTTTCTAGCCTACATGGCATCGTCGTGTTAGCATAACATGGGGTCCACACCATCATAGTAGTACCACATGGCATCCACATGTAGTCCATATGGCACTACCATGTCATCATAGTATTAGCACATGGCATCCATGTGTAGTCCATGTGGCAAAACCACATCATGATAGTACTACCATGTGGCATCCATGTGTATTCTATGAGGCACAGCCAAATCATCAGATTATAGGTCCATGTCATCATGGGTTCCTAAGTGGCATCCGCATGGCCACAATAAGGTCCTGTGGCGCTTTCCGCATCAACTCTAGCACAAGGCCCCACCAACACTCCCCCCTTTATGGTGTGCATCCATTTCAAGTTATATCCAATTTGCACTTAATGTGGTGTTACAATGTTACATCAGCCGTTTCCCCTTTCCAAACCCTCAAATCTCTAGATATATATCTTGCACATTGTATCTAATGTAATACCCATTCAATGATATTTAATCGACCACGAATCTAGCTCCTCACAATTGTTTGTACCCACCTTATTCCTAGATCCTTGGACCACCAAATATAACACTCATTTGAAGGAAATTTGTCCTAATTCCCATCCAATCATTAAAAGGGAGTGCATCCCCACTTCCTCCCTACATTATTTGACCATTGGATTTGACACTCATTTGAATTAAATTTCGGCTAGAGCCCATTCAATCTTCTCAAGGGATTGCATCTTAATCTCCTCCCCAAACCCTTGAATCACCAAATATACCCTACTTTGGAGTGATTTGACTATTCTCCACCTCCAACCATCTGGCCTTCATAGACAGGAACACATCCTTGACCCTCCCTGATCCTGTATGTTCACGTTTTTCTTATCATTCAATAGCAATCCAATCAGTGTCAATCTAGGTTAGTACATGCCATGTTAACCTCTCCCACTATTGAATTTTCAAGTGTAATAAACAAGCACAATATATATGAAATACTAGTAATTACTGATAATGATATATATATTCTTTTAAGAAATGATATTATCATTAAGAAATTACACTTCAAAAATTCAACCATAAACCATAAAGACAATAGAGATCAAAATGCACAAAGAACACAAGATTTACCCTAGGAAAACCCACTTTGGGGAAAAACCTAGCAACCTTGTTCTTAGAGAAACTCTTTAGTTCAACAAAAGATACATCTAATCTTATGAGGTCAAACTAACCAACAAATATTATGGTCAAACTTGATCCACATCCTCAAGTCAAGCCTTTAAACTTCCTTGCAACTTCGACCCCACAACTCTGCCCTATAATTGTCCAAAATTCACATGTATGAGATAAGAGATATGCGACCTAGAGAGAGAGAGAGAGATAGAGAGATAGAGAGAGAGAGAGAGAGAGAGAGAGGTGATCTTCATCATTCCATTCATCCTTCTTTTCCTTCCTATCCTTTTCTTGGATGCTCAAAAACTGTCTTTCTTATGTGAGGTCAAAAGGTGCCTTTGTGGAGGACTTCAAAATGTTTTATATAGTGTTCTACTGTTGAAAATGGGTGTGTCTCTTCATTGGAGCTAAATTGACTTGAGGGAGGGACGACTTGTCTAATTTGGAGGCAAAAATTCGAAATTCAAATTTCAAAAATTTCACTTTTAAATCTGAGATGAAGGACATGTCTTACAATAATTCTTTTAAGGGATAAATAATTAAAATGTCATGAAGAAAATTTCTTACAAATTCTTTATACATTACAAGGGAAAAAAATATAAATTATGAAGACCAACCATAGCTACAAAAAATAGCACTCCCTCTTAGCTAGGGAGGTATTCATAAAGAATAGACAAATGTTCTTCTTATGAAAAAAATTCTCTAAGAGAAGTCTATAACAAATCATCACCATAATTGAGTTACAATTGTGACACATAGTAATCCAATATCATCAAATCATTTACCATAGTTTGAGTCATCAATTCAAACCTGTGGTATATCCTCACCATAATTCGAGTTAGTGCTTCAAACACATGGTAAATCAACTGCATCAACTAATCCTATCATTCATGTTATTACATCAAACCTATGTTGTGTGCTCACTATAATTTAGGTTAGTTCTTCAAACACTTGTGATATCATTTAGCATACAACCAGTCACCATAATCGGGTTGGTACCTAACACATGGCATCCAAACTAGTCATGTTTCACCACCATTTAGGTCAATGACACATGGTGAATCACCAAGGGCCAAACTCTAGCAGCAAAATCCACAGCCCGATTTTAAATGAATATGATGCTCTAGGACCATCCTTCCTAATTCATGTCATAAATGACACTAGAAGAATGTCAGTCCTCTTCCGAACCCTTCTCCCAAATTTGGGTCAATCATACTTGACATAAAGATAATATCTGAAATGTGGGTCATAGTATTTGGCACAGGGAGAATGTCAATCCACAATGCTATCTCATAAACACTCTCTCTCAATGAGAGAGGCATTCTCCACAAGTCTAAGCTTGTCTCTGAAGTATGCAAACTTCACTTGGGATAGAGGTTTTATAACAATGTCAACAATATGATCATCAATGGAGACATACCAAAGCTTCACTACTACCTTCTGCACTATGTCATGGATGAAGTGGTACTTGATCTTGATGTGCTTTTGTTGGTGCCCTATTTTGTCCCAAATTCCATTATTCCTCACCTGCATTTTGTCATTTTTGTACTCCTATAACTACTCTCCTATTACTTTCATTGCCCTAAAAACTGTCAAAATTCTGCCATGAGGTAAAGCATTTCATTTGTGTCATTTTACTATTTATTGTAAGTTTAAGTGAATTTAAGTTGTTACTAATGAGATAATTAATCGATATGATTGAGTGTGAGTGTTGCAGCAGCTTGAGCAAGATAAGATCAAGAGAGTGCTTGTCCATGAGCCATGTTCCATCATTTCTGTACTTAAAACCCATTTCAGGAAATGGTACTCAACAATATAAAGGATGAATAGGCTGTGTGCTTCTAGATGATCGAGCTACCAACAGTTGTGATCGAACAAGTTCAATATCTACCATGATGAAGATCTTCACTGTACTCACTAAACTTAGCTTATGCCAATATTGGGGTTAGTTGAGGATTTATTATTCCAAAAAGAACAAGTCATTCCAACAATCTAATCTGGAAGATCGATTTAGCCAAGTCGTTGGACTTGCTATGTATGGTACAATGTTGGTTTTAACTAAAGTCGATGCCTATAAATGTTGATCTGTAATAACTAGGAAGTTAATGAGAAAAAGAGAATATTATTATTGTATCTTTGAAGTATTATCTCCAGACATATTATTTTTAATTGAATATTGTTATTATAGCCATGCATTAAGTTCAGATCGATTCACTGGATGGTTCACTATGAGTTTGTGAATTAGATGTGTTAAGCTTTCTATTTTTCTATAAGTAAGTAAGCTTCCCTAGGTGTGATCGGGCCCACCATTATTTGGGATTAGCTCTATATTATTTCTTATGAAACATAGTCATATGTCAATTATAGTTGCTTCTCATTCGTTTCTGGCTTGTATATTAAACATTTATATACTGCATAGAGGATTTCATTGATTTGGAACGATTTCATTGTGCTAACCATTGTATGCATTTTCAGACCTTTCCATTTAGCAATCTAAATGTGTAGTTCTTGTGTGCACCATAGAGATTGGCGCACCTACCTTTAAGACAGATTCATACTATGTTCTCCAAATAAATGAGTTGTACTATCCTAATTGTGTTGTTGTAGTCATATGAAACTTGTTTCAATCACATTGTGAATCGAATGCCTATGGTGAGCTTGTCCCTTTGTTGAAAATGCATAATGTACCCTCGAATGTTGAAGTCAATATAATTCATTGTGTAGCAAGGATTGATATGGTTTGGGTTTAGTTGTAGAGTAGGAAGATGGATTGGTAATATGCATTAAGTGGATTTTAGTTAATTCGAAATATAAATTGCATTGCTTGTTTCTTTCTATTATCACATCAATTGGTTTTCTTTTAAGTTATTTTCATGGCTTGTTTCTTTCTATCATCACATCAATTTGTTTTCTTTTAAGTTATTTTCATGAATGTGTGTGCTATAGGAGTATTTCTTTCCATATTGTTGATTGGAATAGCTTAACTTATCATAGTTTAATCTAGTCTTATTTCTCGAGAGATTCTTAGCTTCTTAATAAAGTTCGCAAATTGACTTTGAAGTTCAAGTGAGTGATTCAAATTTCAATGTGATTCCTTTTGCTTTGTTTTGAGTGCTCGAGTGCAGTATTGTAGCCTATAATTTGATATTGTTGGTTGAAATCATAGTTTCCAACTTGAGGTAATTCCCATTAGCATTTCCTTAGTATAACGTGTGCTTGATTAGATTATGAAGTAGTTAAGGTTGCAATCAACTATGTGATTTACCTTTTTCATTGAGAAGACAAAGTGTTGGTTTGCCAAAATCTTAAGTAGGTTTGCTTGAGCTTAGTTTGAGATTTGATTCATGTTAAATGAAACCGTAGGAGAGCTTCTTAAGTAGATTTTTGTGTGTCTTATATCAATTCATAGTTGTCTTATTTTCTTTTCATGCTTGAAAATAGAATTAGGGTTTGATATTTGAGGCTTGCTCCTAAGGTTATTACAGATTAGGTAATATGTATGCAGAATAGTTGAGTGTGAGAGATCAAGTTTCTTGGTTAAGTATATGAGACAACATATTCAAATTAGCTCCTAACATAAAAATATTTTACTTGTTGTCAAGAATGTGGATAATGTGAAGCCTTTCTCATTCTAGGGTTTGAATCGAGAACAATTATTTAGTGCAAGATTGATTCCTTAGTTTAAAGTTAATTTAACATCGCAAGTAGATTAGATATTTTAATTGTTTCAAGTGTAAATTGTAAAAGTTAAAAATTAGGATTTGGATTTCGAATATAACTTTAAACTGTTGAGTTGATATGTGGAGTCTTCTTGAATAGGAATTTTCTTTTATAGTATGTCAAAGTGGAATCTATAGTAAAGAATTAAGTCTTCACTGGAGCCCATATTTCAGTTCAAGAATAGAATAGGTTAAGTTTATATATATTTCAAATTCTTTAACTTGAATTTGATTATTGATTCTTCTTATGTTAGCAAGATGGATTGATTTCCTCTTTGAGTTGTGTGTTTACAATCATTTATGTGTTCCATTACTTATCTGATCATTATAAAGGAAACATTAAAGGCCTGACCAAGAACTGAATGTAGAAAGGTAGTAAAACTCGTTTTTACGAGCCCAGAGTGACATATAGATGCAAGAGAATTAATACACCTATTAAATCTCTCAACATTTTGGTGTCATTGCCGAGGAAGTTGTAATTTCTTATTCTGGTAACTATTATTATTAGAGTTTTAGGATCTTGAAGGATTGTCAGAGGGTGGAGAGTGTATTGTAAGACATCAGTGAAGAGCCAAGCATCCACTTTTGTGAGGTTTCTCTAAAGTCTAACCAATCACTACTTGTTCTTGAGTTTCTATTTCCTTTATATTTATGCATAGGAGCATAGGTAGACCTAGAGATAGTAAGGGTAGATTTATTTCTAGTTCTAAATTTCCTGCAACCTTTGGATCAGTTAATATACCTCTTATTAATGTTGTTAATCATTATGTAGAACTGAGACAAGAAGGAGGAAGTGTTGATACCAACTTGGTTTTGGATCAAGGAGAAAATACCATTTGATAGGATGTCTTTGACAACCCTGAAGGGATCAAGGTAGAAAAACCAGTAGAACTGCAAGACAACATGGACGAGTAATCAACCAACATCAATTATGTTCCAGTACCTCCTGTTCATACTATAATCATCAAAGCTCTTCGGGTGCCCATCACAGATATGGACCACCACAACAGGGAGAAAAGAAACAATTAAGAACACCATGGAGAGGGAGAAGGCCTTGATGCAATGTTAACTTCTTTGGGGGGAATAACCCGGAAGACCCAAGAGGATGACCAGAGGAAGACAACGAAGATACTACCTTCAGATTCCCTATCCTAGATGTGACTCAGGACATCAACATGAAAAACATCCCAATGGAATCTCTTCTACCATTCTACAGTAAATCATCTGAAGATACCGATGCATTTCTTTTTGAATTCGATATTTTATGTCACACTGATAACTACTATGAGGATGCACATAAACTTAAATTATTTCCTACCACTTTAAAATATGCAGCCCATATATGGTTCATGAGTCTAGGGGAACACACTATATACTCATGGGATGACATGAAATCAGTCTTCCTTAAAACGTATCAAGATGTTTGTAAGAGTAGGGACAAGATGCAACAAATAGAAGATGAAAACCTAGAGGAGTATCTTGAACGATTCTTATACAATTTTCACAAATCCCATGGATCAAACTTAGACAAAAGACTATCAAAACTGTGTTCCTAAAAGGGTTGAGGGATGTCTGCATTGAAACATTAAACCTTCTTAGAAGTGGTGACATCTATACGAAGACATTTGCTGAAGTTGTTGAGCTTCATCGTACCTATTCTAGGAGCCAAGCTAAAGTAGGAAAAAAGTATCGCGAACTTAAATATAATTCCAGAGACTATGCGACAAAGAAAACTGTGGCTAATGCTATTACGAGATTCAAACTAGGAAAATTATTAGAAAAAATTAAAACTAATATACTCAACACAATCAGTGACCAACTAGATACTATGAAAATCAAACAAAAACAAGAAGCCAAAAAAGCAACCATGGTAGCCTTTTGTTCCAAGTGTAGGTGCAAACATGCAGATAAGGAATGTCCTTTAAATTCCAATGAGATTTGTGGAATATGCACTCTATAACAACCGACTGAGAAGTGCCCATCACTTCCTGGCCTTCAGGCTATCTACAAACGGAATGCTAAATCCATTGACCAATCTCAAGCCACCCAAATACCCATCTGGAGAGGCCAAAATCATAATGTGTTTCTAGATTCAAATTCCCAAAGTTATGGTCAGACTCAACCTTGGACCTTCCAAGAATCTTACCCTCCTTGGGCTACTCTACAACCACAAAACACTGTCTGGAGCCAGAATTGGAGGAAAAACCCCTATACCAACACCTATCAACCCCAGACCCAATTCTAGCACCTTACCCAAACATGCCAAGTACCTCATATAATCCGACCATGCAATCCTATCAGCAAGGGTATAACCCCAACATGTATCAACAACCCATGCTGCCACCACCTCCTTTGCATCAGTTATCACCTACACCTGCTAACCCATCATCTTCATAGGCACCTGCTACTTTGAACCCACCCCGACCTACACTTTTGCATACACAACCCATACCTAACCCAAGTCATAATAGGCTACCTCAACATGTGCAAAACATTGAAATCCAACCTTTTCCTACATACATAATCATTGCCATTGCTATGAATGAAATCCAATTACAATGAGGAAAGACAATTAACAAAGGAAAATCAGTTGTTTTTATCCAAGAAGAGGTGACCTCCACATCACCTGAAAACCATTTGCAAAACGAAAAAAAACAACAACCATAGAAAGAAGAATCAAATGAACCACCATACCCGAAAAGACTGATTGTGAAGAAAGAAGAGATCCTGCTTGAATATGATTTGGAAAACGAGCTAAGAAATGTCTACATTAAAATTCAAATTTTACAAGCAATTATAAACATTCCCATTAACACCAAAATTGTCAAAGATCTTTGCATTAAGAAACTGGGGAGAAAGAGGCATAAGAATCAGAATGCCAAAATCATAAGCCAAATGTCCAGTATGATTTTCGACTTGCTTACGAAGTATAATGACCCTGGGAATCCCATTGTCACCATTGAGATAAACAAAGTACTTATGCCAAATACCCTCATGGATCGAGGACTAGCAATAAATGCAATGACCTATGTAACAATGACATCGTTACAACCACCTAGACTTAAATCCACCCCTATCCTTTTAGAAATGGCAGACAAATCCGTCGTCAAACCAATGGGAACCTTAGAGGACATAGTGGTCACTATTGCCTCTTGGAAATATCCCATAGATTTCGTGGCCATTTTTCCAAAATCCTCTAGGTGCAGACACCCTATGGTTTTGGGACAACCATGGTTGGAAACTGCTAATGCTGTCATAAGATGTAGAAACGGAGAAATGATTATTTCTAATGGTCCCCACAATCAAACCTTACCTATTTTTCCCCCTACTCAGATAGTTATTGAAGTACCATTATGGCTCGAAAACCCATATGGAGATGAAGACTATATGTTTCCTTTGTTGTCATTAGATTAGCCTAGAGGTCTCTAGGAGAATTCTGACGAACATGTATTGTAACAGCTTTTAGCTAATAGCTCTTGTATCGATTATCCCATCTCTTTTAATGGTCATCAACATGTGTTTAGTGATGAGTTTCAGGAAACCTGCCATCCACTGTCTTCGTCTCTTTTGCAACAATGGAGGAAAGCCATGAACCCACCACAGAACCTGTAGAAATTTTTCAAGGAAAGATATTACGTATCGGTACAGGATTGACTGTAGAACAAAGTTAGAAGTTAATGAGTATGATTCGCGAAGAAGCTGGAGATTTCGCTTAGGATTACTTGGACATGAGGGGCATACATCTAGACACCTGTATCCACCATATTTATACAAATGAAGAAATGAGACATGTTCGGAAACCAAAGAGGCATATGAACCCAGTGTTAAAAGACATTGTCAAATATGAGCTTTAGAAAATCTTGGCTACAGATTTCATTTACCCCATTTCTAAAAGTAGGTGGGTTTCACCTTTGGTAGTGGTTCCAAAGAAAAATGGCAAGTGGTGTATCTGCGTTGACTACAGAGAATTAAACAAGGCCACATTGCGTGATTATTTTCCACTACCCTTCATTGCTCAAGTCCTTGACACGCTTTCAGGTAAGAAATATTTTTCTTTTCTAGATGGGTACAGTGGTTACAATCAAATACAAATCGATGAAGAGGACCAAGAGAAGACTAACTTTACATGCTCTTCAGGTACTTATGCATATAGATTCCTTCCCTTTGGTCTTTGTAATGCCTCCACCACTTTTCAGAGAGTTGTACTTGCCATTTTCTCTAATTTGATCCACGACTATGTGGAGGTATATATGGATTACTTCACAGTTTATGGAGATGACTTTTCACAGGCTTTGGTAAATCTAGAGAAAGTATTGATTCATTGTCAAGAAGTTGATCTAGCCCTTAGTAGTGATCAATGTAAGATGATGCAAACTAAGGGAATTGTTCTAGGCCATCATGTGTCATTAGAAGGAATTCAAGTTGATCCAGCAAAAATCGAGGTAATCCCACGTATCCCTATTCCTAGCTCGCAAAACGAGGTAAGAATTTTTTTAGGGAAGGCAGGATATTATCGACGATTTATTGAGAATTTCACTAGAATTGTAACAACATTATTTAAATTATTAATTAAAGATGTTGAATTTGTATGGAATGATGACTGTCAACAAGATTTTCAGGTACTAAAGGAAAAGTTGTCCACTACTCCAGTACTGACAGGGCCAAATTGGTCCTGACCTTTTCATATTTGTACAGATGCTTCAGATACTGCACTACGAGTAGTCTTGGGACAAAGGGAATATAATTTTCCCTATGCTATTTATTTCGTCAGCAAAAATATTTGTCTAGCTGAATTAAATTATACAGTTATTGAAAAAGAATTGTTAGCAGTTGTGCATGCTATAGGAAAACTTCGGCATTATATTACTGGTTATGAGACATTTGTCCATATCGATCATTCTGTTGTTACATTTTTAATGAATAAACCTATTACTAATGATAGGATAACCATATGGTTGTTTCTTTTACAAGAATTCAATATAATTGTAATTGATAGGCCTGGAAGGGATAATTTGGTAGCTAACTTCTTATCTCGTTGAAACATTGTGTAGGGAAGCATGACAACACCAGTGCCTGATGAATTTCTAAATGAAGCAATATTTTCCATTTATACTATTACTCCTTGGTTCTCAAATGTCGCTAATTGTTTGGTCAATTTAGTGATGTCTAAATTGCAACTTTTAAATGTCAACCCCGGGCTCGTAAGTTGATGAAGTGAGGTGTATTGTATGTACTTAGGAAACTGTTTCTTAAGCTTTTGTCGTTTTTAAATTTTTAAGTTTGTTTTCAAGTATATCTCTCCTACTGTGATGTGATGGAAATGAAATAAAGCAAGTGAAGTGTGTGAGATTGTGATGAGCTTTAAATGATTTCTTATAACTTAAAAGTATTCTACAAGAAAGCTTGAACAACAACTGAAATGAAATCAACTCTTAAAGGAAAATAAAGGCATAAAATAAAAGACTAATGACATTGGCCCAGTATCTCTGCTGCTGCAAGAAAATGAAGATGAAATCTATGTCAAATCTAGCTAAAAATAAAAACTAAGCAATGTGAAACTGAAGTAAATCTACATAAAAGAAAGACTAGTCACAAATACTTTAACTTTTTCTTAACCTCTTGTATTTTAACTAAATATATTATGTGAGAAACAGTTAAAAATAAGCCAAGCAATTGTGAGTTCTTGAGCAACTAAACCAAGCTGTGCTAAGTGATATTTTGGTCCTCAATGAAGATATTAAATTATGGAGAAGAAACCATCAATAGATAAACAACTTGATGTCTAAAAG
>APFE030782168.1:136990-151671 GCA_000404065.3 Pinus taeda
CTATTATACATAAAATGAGAAAAAGAAATGCAGGAAATTAAAGAGTACTATACAGGCCTTCAGTAAATAGGGGCCCTCTGCCTACTCCAGCCGGCTCAATGATCAGTTACACACTCAAATGGAAAACAGTCTTCTCATATATTATGTATCAAAATAGAAAGTACAATGGGGAGTTCAAAATTACATATCAGCGGCTAACTATCCAGTGTTCAAAGACGCTTTATTTATAACAGAGGAAAGCAAACTAACTTAACGAAAACTAAGTTATTCAAGCAGCTGTGTAAAAACACGTAATCTTGCTGCGTCCTCGGATTTAGGCAACGGTCGTTGTGGGCATTCAATCTGCTGTTGGATTCATGTTTCCCACTGTCTTCATGGCTGAGGAAGATGCCACCTGTTCTTCACGTGCTCTAAAACAGAACACGCAGAGTCGTGCCACCACCAATGACTTCTGTTGACCGTAGTTGCCTCCTCGTTGACCACATATTTTTATGACCGGTTTGGGTGAGCTGGAAGGACACACACCATGTCCTTGGTTCCACGATCTTTCCCATGTGGCTCTTCTTCCCGGAGGACACCTGGAACATATCATTTAATAAAACAGCTGCGGAATCCAGGGTTGGCTGCGGAAACCGGGATCAGCTGCGGAAACCCTGTGTGAGTTGCGGAAACGCATCACTTTGAACCAAAATTCTAAACCAACAACACAGTCGTTAGCATAATTAGCAAACCATGTAAAAAAGTCCTAAAATACAATGATTTGAGCAATTTGATGGAGGGAATGAGTGGCAAAAGAAGGAAATGAATAAGAAAAGGAGGCTGAGGGGATGTGTAAAGAAGTGCAGATTTGAGGCTCAACACTAATTATCTGGTATCAGGAAAAATACCTCGAAACTTGTTGGCTCAAGAAAAGAATAATATAGTGCAACGTAGTGCTAATTTCTCTTGGATCAAAGGGGATCTATTTTATACCGGGCCAAACTTGATTATGAGGCAGTGTGTGCGGGAAGATGAAATGTATGATGTGTTGAGAGCCAATCACAATGAGCCTTGTGGTGGGAATTTTTCTAATAAAAGGACCGCATACAAAGTTCTCCGCACTGGATATTATTAGCCTACAATTTTTAAAGACACCGAGAAGTTTGTTTCAAGTTGTGACACTTGCCAATGGATGGGGAGACCCATTGCCTCCGATGAAATGCCTCTTCAACCACAAATCGCCATTGAACCTTTTCAGAAGTGACCATTGGAATTCGTAGGGCCCATCTCCCCAATGTCAAAGAAGAAAAAATATATCTTGGTGTGCATTGACTACATCACCAAGTGGGTGGAGGCTAAAGCATTGTATGTTTCCACTGAAAAGGAAATAGTAGAATTTTTTTTCGAGGACATCTTTACAATATTCAGTGTGCCTCATGAAATCGTTACAGACCAGGGTACACAATTTACATCAAATTTGGTCCAGGAACTCATGGAGCGGTATCAAATTAAGCATTGCAAATTGACTCCTTACCACCCCTAGTCTGATGGGCAAGTGGAGTCCATGAACAAAGTTTTAGAATCCATCCTCACAAAAACTATTCAACTACATCATATGGATTGGGCAAATAAGTTACTAGAGGCACTATTGGCTTACCGGATCACTTGGATAAATGTGATAGGACACACACCTTATAAGTTAGCCTATGGTAAACAAGTGTTCTTGCCCATTGAGTTCCAAGTAAAAACATTTAGGACTACCACCCAGTTGGGCATGAATCTAAATGAAGCTCAAGAGCAGACGTTGATGCAATTGAACAAACTTGACGAAATCCGACAAGATGCCTACCATAGAACTATGTTGGTGCAGGACCAAAGAGCTCGATGGCATGACAAATTTATCAAGAAGAAATTCTTTCACCCAGGTGACTGGCCTTTGTTATATGATAGTAAGTTTAAGCATTTTAAAGGTAAATTTTCTACCAAATGGTTAGGACCCTATGAAGTAAATGAAGTTTTTGATAAGGGTTCAGTTCGTATTTGTACTATTGATAATGATAAGACTTATTTTGTAGTAAATGGTCATCGAATTAAAGTTTATCACAAACCACTTTCACATGATCAGTTTTTGCAGGAAGTACGAAAGGATCCGGGGTTGGAGTTGATTCATGCAAATGACTAGCCCCTTGCTAGTTCAGTTGATTAATTTCTTTATATATATATATATAGATATATATATATATTATATATATATATATAAACTAGTGGGCTGTTATTTTTCATATCTACGAGTGCTTCTCCCCACAGCCCATGTAGAATAAAGGAGGAATTCACAAAGATAAAGTGTATTCCTTTATCTAGGCCTGATGGATTATTGATGGAAAAGGAACCTGTGGAGTCTTCTTTGGAGGCCTTCAGACTCCCTAAACATGAAGCTCCCAAGAATTGACTGATCCGAGCTCGCAAAATGATATGGACCAGTATTATTCTAGGTATTCCTTGAGTATATAATTGTTCTTTTCCAGGCTCAAGGAAATGTTTACGGAAAGGAAACCCCCTGGAGTCTACTATGGGAAATTCAGACTCTATAAACATTAATTCCTTGAGCACAAACTACTTTAAGCTTACTAAAACAATAAAGTAGTGATAGTTTAGGGATCATCTGAGCATTGAAATATTCTTTTCTCAGCCCAAGGGAATAATTACGGAAAAGAAGCCCCCCTTGGAGCTTTCTTTCCAGACATTTCCAGCTCCTTATATAAGAAATGCCCTAGGCAGTGATCATTCTAGGCCTAGTTAAAAATCCATGGGATGATAAACAAGTTTTTTTCTGAAGGATAATAATCAGCAAGATATATGGCATCGAGTAAGAGGATCTTGAAATTATATATTCCATACTCTGCGTTTAAGTAGTCTTTGTACCATACTCTGTAAAATTGCAAATCCACTATCACAGTTGTGTTCTGAAAAAGCCTTTTTGGAATCATGAAGGGATTATATTTTCTTTATATGAGAATGTTTTATAATTAGTACTCGTCTCTACCAACCGTTAATGATGATTGTCTCTACTAATTGATATGCACAAACACTGATCCACAGGTACTTAACATGTACTTAACGTGTTAAAATCAAAGATCTTATTATTTGAACTTTATTTCCAGAATAGTGATCGCAGAGCATAGTGATGGCTTCAACATGATTCTATCGGTATTGTTTTCATTCAAAGACTTGGGTGCTACATTAGAAAAAGGAAATCTCCATGAAATCACTAATATCTTAGGTGGATCAGGTATGCACTTTTATTTTCTTGAATTTAATTAATGAATAGTTAAACTGCATGTTGTGAAAATGTACCTCTAAATCTATCCGTCGTTCTAAATTTCGATCATAGTCCTATTCTATATATCCCTAACATTTCCATCCACAATCCCTCATTGACTCCATTATCGCATGTTCAGTGGGAAACCAACCCACAATCACCAACATTCCTACCTCATTGTGTAATGATACATGTTCCTATCCTCGCTTCGTCATCACCTCATGGCACCTCCTAGCAATCATGAGTATCTGTGTGTTGACTCTTGTTCGGCCATGATGTTCACACTCTACACCAGGTACATATGGGATGATCATCATGATGTTATCAATACCACGCTCCGAATTCATCATGATGATTGTGCGATCATTCATCTAAATTTTAAAATATGAGGGATATCCGAGACCAAGATTATAGAGTCAATAAGTGACTGAGAGGCATCAAAGAGTTGGCAGGATTGAAATTGCAATTGAATGCAGGTGTCGAGAAAAATGGGAGTTGATCACCATGAACCCAGCTTCAGCCAATTCATGTGCAGTCGACAATATCAACATTATAGCGGCATTGTGGAAGAGAAAGGATGGACGACCTTTCTCCAGAAATTCCAAGGTTACAACGATCAGGTCACCTTGGCATTTGCGCGAAGTTTTGATGGGGATCATGTCCAAGTGGGAAATTTAAGTTTTAGAGTTATAGAGGATTCATTGAGAAGAGCCATAGGGCTACCAGTAGAAGGTGAACAGTTCTTTAAAGGAGGGAAGTTAGACATTCTGAATTGTGCCATTTTTTGAAGCCTGCTTACAGGTCTCTCAACTGGGTGAAAGGAGTATTACGAAGTTGTATAGAGGAGAAGTGGCACCTACTACTCACAATGTTGAAATGTTGTATAACTTGTGAGGGAAGGTATGTCATTGTGTTCCTTTATCATATTCAGTTGATGACTCATTTTATAGAAGACAAACAGTTAAACATTCCCCACTTCTTGAAATTGAGTTTGCATAAAATGGCTTGAAGGGTGTAGTCTCAGAGTAGGAAACCTAAGACCGTGTTGTATCACCATAGCCTCATTAAAATGATGTTGGTTATTGAGCTCCAAAAGAGGAAGAGGTCATGGGAATATTTCTTAGTTGGGGAGCTTCATGGGTAGGAAACTCAAACAAAAGAATGGCAATGAATAGTGGGTCGATCACTCAAGAAAAACGACACTACTCTTATGTATAAATCCCAATCAACACCTGCCTCTCCTACCCATTCCCCCATTCTTATTCATGAAACCCCCTAGGTAGTTGATAAAACCTTGAAAGATAGAGAAGAAGTCATTTTTGTGGAAACCCAGGTGGGCATGAAATGAAAAGGAAAAAGAGATAGGGTTTAGTTGGACCAACCAGAGTTGAGACTCATGACAAATGATGAAGCATTAGAGCCTCAACTAAAACCTTCCCAAATTCCTAAGAGTGCCACACCCAAGAAAAAATGCAGGCGACCCCTTTTTCCCATCAATAAACCCCTAACTTCTCCAGCTGAGACCTCTACTTAGGCCGACGACAAACTTGGAGTAGGACTCAAGCCCAATGATCCAAGGCTGAGGGTGCAAGTTTCGAGCGCATCTACATTTCTTCATCTCCTGATTTTGATGCATAGAAGTTTGAAATGTCCTATGAGAGAGCCCCCACGACCACATCTAAAGAAAATATCCCTGTGGATATTGCACGGGACTTAGAAACCTTATCTCCTATCCGGTCATCTATAAGCAGGAGTGCTACTAAGGCATGTCAACATCTTTCTTCACTAAGAGGACACATTGGGAAATCGCTTGAAGGCAATGCATCTTAGTAGTCAATGACACCTACCAGGGATCCCACTTATGATGCAGAGGAAAATCTGAAGATCTGACTCATCAAACTATAGAAGACGATTGTTAAACTCAGAGAGAAAGCTAATAAGTATAAGGTTTTATTTCAATATGTCAGGGAGGTCAATCACTAGGTGAGAGACTCCAATCTGAGGTTGTATGCTCATAATGATGAACTGAAGAGGAAGAACAAGCAGTTGTTGCATTGGAAATCATCAAGGTATAGGCCCATTAAAAAGTTGAGTGACAGGGGTTAGCCCTCGAGTTCCAGAAATGTTCCCCACTGGTTAAACATGAGATAGAAGTGTTGATTAAGATTGTTGGCCTTTGACCACAGTTCCTTTTGTTTGGCACATTTTTTCTTTTTGGTAGATGTAATAGATGCATGGGGACATGCATCCAAATAGGCGTGGGAGGATGTTGGTGCCCTGTTTTGTCCCCAATTCCACTATTCCCCACCTCCAATTTTGTCATTTTTGTGCTCCTATACCTACTCTCCTATCACTTTCATTGCCCTAAAAGTGCCTCCATCCGTTGATCCATATGTCTGACTGTACTATCTCTGTCATCAATGCCCCGCACTACTCTACTATGTTGAGCTATGCTTTGCTCTGCTCTACTAAACCATGAAGAAGAATAATTGATTGAGAATGTCTCATACCATTCTCTACTGACCTAAAGTCAGTTTCATCTAAAGGGAGTGTGTCACATCACTCTTACTGGCCTGAAGTCAGTTTTATTGATCCAATATCAATATCACAAGAGAGTGTCTTAAACCACTCATATTGATCCCATATCAATGGAGGTCATCCTAGAATAGGGAGTATGGTAGATACATTGATAGTACTACTATGGTCCCTAACCCCATTTCCCTGCTCATTGATCGGATGATAGGTACTTCCCATGAGTCTCATCCTGCACACAATTCTCCATGAGAGAACTAACCATCATGGCCCACAGGAGAACTAATCATCCTGTTTCACATTTGCCACAGGAGAACTAATCATCCTGTTTCACAGTTGCCATAGGAGAACTAATCATCTCAGCCCATAGGATAACTAATCATCCTGTTTCATAGTTGCCACAAGAGAACTAATCATCCTGGCCTACAGGAGAACTAATCATCATGTTTCACAGTCACCACAGGGTATCACAGGGGAAGGTTGAACCTGTCATAATGTACATAGAACACCACCAGGGGAGGGTGAGTCTCCCTGTGGTTGTATGTTGCTCTATTAAGTACCCCAAGCCCCCCCACAGCTCCCAAAGCTCAATCCATGAAAAATGCAAGACCCTTATAAGAAGGTCTCTCAACGACTCCAAGTCATTCGGGAAAGTCACATATTTGACCTTTCCTCGGGGCTTTGACAAAATGTTTGCAACCTATACATCAGTCTCAATGCGATGGAGCCTCCTCGTTCATCGACTTACCATATCCCAGATAAGGCAATATCTGATGTCTATCTATTGGAGCAATCATCGAATACGAGATTGCTCAATAATCGAATCCCCCCTCTGGTTATCATAGAGAATCACAGTGGTATTTGTCATCTGTACAAATAGCTCACTTAAGAGCTTCTGCAACCATGCAGCTTCACACGATATCATACTCGTAGCTATGTATTCGGTCTCAGGAGTGCTTATAGCAACCGAAAGCTGCTTCCTACTCATCTATGATATCGAAGCAGAATCCAAAGAGAACCAGCACTGAGAAGTGCTCTAGTGATCATCCACACTACCTGCCCAATCAACATTCGAATAATCATGCAGTTTCATATTTCTGGCAGTGTATCTCAATCCATGAGAGATTGTGCCTCGAAGATATCTTAGAAGATTCTTCGCACCAATCTAGTGAGGCTCAACCAAATATGATCTCACCATGCTAACGGCAAAACATATGTCTGGATAGAAGTTCACCAAGAACATCAACACGAATGAGTTTATGAATCTTAGACGCATTTCCCAAATCTGGTCTGACATCACTACCATATAACTTCTAAAAATTAAGATCCTCGAGGTAGTCACATGCTTGCAGTTTATCATTCCACATCTGGAATCCAACTCCCTCTTAGTTCTGCAAATGAGAGGGTTTGCACCTGTCAAAAATCAGTCATCCTCATAAGGTGCTAGTATGAGAGGTCTGTCATCCACAACCTCCAAACAATGGTTTGGATCGGCTTCACTCTTAGTGAATCTCAGCTTCATCGGACAACTATCTATCCTCTCATACTACACCCAAGGAGTTTTGCTTCAAGCCATAGAGGGCTTTCTTCCACATGCATATGTGAGGTTCCTGGTCATCAATATCAAACCCTTGAGATGTTCCATACCTGTGGACCTGCTACATGAGGGGAATGGTCCCCTTGTAAGATTTTCCTTCGGTACATCTCAAACATGTACTTTCATGCTCTTTTTGAATTCAAGCATCCCTGTCACCATCTAACTCACAGACCTTCGATGCTATGTGTCAATGAACATGGTCCCCAATGGACTTCCTACAACTTGATACAACCCTGAACTCAAAAACATCTTTGAAAAATCTATTTTCAGACATGTACCTTTCCATCGATGAGTGCCACCTCGTAACCTTTGACTTCCATTGCTGAAATGGACACTAGGTTCTTCTTGCGATCAGGTACATAAAAAATATTCTATAAATGAATCGAGTTACCCTCATTCAATTGAGGGGTAACATTCCCTATACCCTTTCCGTGATAGGTGGCATCGGCTCCAAGTATAATCCCATGATTGTTTCCATCTGTACCAAATTAGAGAGTGCACCCTTCTATCCGATGAAGTTCCTTGAAGCACTAGAATCAATAAGCCAGATTCCCAAAGAATCTGAAGGAGAGGGCCAATACAAGATAATGCTTCTTTATCTTATCAAAAACAACATTTGATTCTTCATACCTGGGGTTCCTTTTTCTTTGAAGACTCAACTATTTCCTTGATGACTTGCATTACCTGTCATTCCTTTGATCATTGAAGATGTCCCTGGAATGATTGTTATCTTCATCAAGAGATGTGTCTCTGCCATTCGGACACTCCTTTGCATAATGGCCGAACTTATTACAACCAAGGCATCTGCCTTTCCTTCCACCCTTAGATCTAGACATCCCATTGAAGTGATCTTTAGGTAGGCCATCATAAAATTCTGTTGTGCCATTCTAATAATATTCTCTACTTCAACTTCACCCTTGGTGAATTTGAAGAGGGATGAGGAATTCATTTATCCTTTTGTCCTTTCCCAAATGTCTTTGATGATTGCTCTTTCACTCTTGCTTGGGCATTGTCTTCACCTCAACTTTGATACCATGTTAATTTAGGTATGTTCTGTGCTTAGAGCAATTTATTTCAATTTTCATAGTTAGCTCAATATCTTTTCCAGATTAGCAATCACATCAGCATTAAAGTAAACTGCAGATAGAACATAAACATAAATCGCAGAAGACAACCAAGACAAGAGACACAAATGTGGTGTATCCACGACAAACCCAATGTCGGGAAAACCCTTGATCCAATTCTCTTATATGTTCTTCAAAGCTTAGCAGAGAGAGAGATAGTACGTTTACAATAGAAGTCATACTTGACTTATCTAGATAAGAGCATAGATCATCTCTAAGAAGATGATACATGAGATCATTTGAAGACATGTTGCTTCAATTGATTCTCCAAGGTGACTCCTTCACCTATCATTGTGTTACATTTTGTCAACATGTTGCACCATGCTGCACCCATCATCACTATGTTGCATCTCATCATGCTTCATTAATCATGATTGTACCCATCACTGTACTACATTATGTGTCATTATTGCACCATGTTTCCATACTGACCTATGTGTTGGTTGCATCTTGATTGCTTGTTGTCCCTAGCTTGCTTTTTGTCCCTAGCATGCTTGTTGTCCTTAGCATGCTTGCTGTTGCATGCTAGTTGTCCCTTGCATGCTAGTTGTAACATTGCATGCTTTGTGTATTTTCTTCTAAGTACCATACAACTGTCCCAATGTTAGTTAGTTGTCCTTTGCATGTTGCTCTCCTTTGGAGACAGATGCTCTGGCAGTTCCGGCAGTTTCAACTGTTCCTAGTAGTTCCAGCACCAACTGTTCTGGTAGTTCCCGACAGTTCCGGCAGTTCCCAGCAGTTCCAACAATCTCGGCAATTCTGGCTATTCCCAGCAGTTCCGACAGTTCTGACAATTCTGGCAGTTCCGACAATTTCGGCAATTCTGGCAATTCCTGGCAGTTTCGGCAGTTCCGGCTTTTCCCGGCAGTTCCCAGAAGTTCCAATAGTGCTGGCAATTCCAGCTGTTCTCGGCAGTTCCGACAGTTTCGACAATTTCGGCAATTCTGACAATGCCTGCAATTCTGGAAATTCTGGAAATTCTTGGCAGTTCTATCTTTTCCCAGCAATTCTAGCAATTCTGGCTGTTCCTGACAAATCTGACAGTTCCGGCAATTCCGGTAGTTTCGGCAATTTCGGCAATTCAGGCAGTTTCGGAAATTCCAGCAATTCTGGCTATTCCTGACAGTTCTGGCAGTTCTGGCAATTCTAGCTATTCTGGCTATTCCAGCTATTCCCGACAGTTCCGCTTTTCCTGGAAGTTCCAACAGTTCTGGTAGTTCCAGCTTCTGCCCTCTGGATTAGGGCAGAGTTATCCCCTAGGATCTATCCTCCTACTAAAACCCAAAGACAAATAGAGAGGAAGAGATCCCAAGTGCGTTGAAATGACTTGAAGACCACCTCTATTTATACTAAAACGTTGAACACAAGTGGGGTTTATTTGGTTGTTGGCCAACCTTGACGAATTGTCCCGTAACACAAATAAATTCATATCTCCATGAATACTTATCGGAATTGGATGATCTTTAGATCAATCCTACACCTCTCAATGAGAGGGATCAAAGAAAAATATCAGCTTCCATTAATAAGATGACCCACATGGAGTTTGGCCCTAGTTGCCACTTTTAACACAAGCACATGACAATACAACGCACAGCACCCAAAACCAATAAACTTATAGTGAAACGACAGTAAAACAACACTTGTCTCCAAGTGCGACACTTACTATGTACTTTTATGCCACAAGTGTCGCAATGCAACCAAAAGGTGCAATATGCCATAAGAATGTGTCTAGCACATGTTCTAAGGATAAATAACATCAAATACTGCAAGAGAGTGTGTTGGAACTACCTCAAGAAAGTGTGCTAAGGTGCTCTTAAGATGTGCTAAAATAAGTAAAAGCAACAAATTCCAACACAAAGAAAGCAAAAGTGACATATGTAAGAATGAAAGCAGGTGAAAGAAACACTTGTGAGAGTACGAATAAGTGAAAATGACACTTGCAAAAGCTAAAGAAAACAAAAGTAACACATGCGAAAGAAAAAGAAAATAAAAGCGACACTTGTGAAAGTGAAAGCAAGAAAAAACGATAGGTATGAAAGTGAAAGCGACACTTACGAAAACAAAAACATGCAAAAGAAACAGTTGATAAAACTCACCCAAATGATAGTACAATTGCAACTGAGAGTGAGAGAATGCTCCTTATGCTGCAAATTGTATAGAGATCAAAAGTGAAAGATGACTTGTGAAAAGAGCTCTGAGTTAGACTCTTCATATAAGGAGAGCATACAGGAGTGGGGTGGTCAATAGTAAGAGGTGTGACATCACTGGCTTGAAGAATTACATTCTCACTATCAACTAGAAATGTGCACTGATTGTCAAGAAAGGCTACACAGGAATTATCTTTATGAACTATGCAATCACTACCACCAAGGGTTGCGTAGTCACTATCATCACGAGTTATGCAATTTCTACCATTAGGGACTGCGTAGTCACTATCATCACAAGTTACACAATTTCTACCACCAGGGACTGCACAGTCACTGTATCTAGGGACTACACAGGCACTACCTCCAAAGACTGTGCAAGCACTATCTTCAAGGCTTGTGCAATGCTTTTTTTCAATGTGTTTTTGAATGCATCAAAATCTAGGCATGTGTAAGCAAGTGACTTTGACACTTAGAACCTCTAGAAGAATACTTCAGCACTTAGAAAACATCAACCGGCCATGAAGTGACTATGAAGAATCACGGAATGATAGATCATAAGATCACAAGGAGGCTCCAATCTACTCAAAAGTATGAAGACTGGATAGTTGTTTGATGCATAATTTTAACTCCACATTCAACAAATTTCTACACTTAACAATTGAGCGAACCTATAAAGAGATATGTTCAAAATACAATAAAAAATAATTATTTTCTTTCTAATCCTTTAAAAATTCATAATTCTCATTTTATTTTATTTTTGTCATTCAAAAAACTTTCATTAGATTTTCATAATAGCATAGCATACAAAATCAGTCTCAACAGTCCCTACTCTCTCATTCCAACCAGCCTTGTTGAGATTGGGGGCTGGAGAATACCAAAAAATACACATGACGTACATTTTTCTAGAAGGCATTGAAGCCTTAGGATACTAGGAGTAACCAAAAAGGAGACCAGGGCTAATAGCATCATATCAAGGAGGGAGATGGGAGTGAATTACATGGGGAGCTACAAAGTAACCAACATGATCATGAATATGGAAATCAATGTGTCCCACCCGCGCTTCCAAGTTGCGAAGGTGATCATTTGTGTGATGATAAATGTGCCGAAGGTTGTCCAATTTTTCTAGAATTTCATTTTGATTGTATTGGATATCAATAAGATAGGACATTATTTCATTACGGTCTTCATACATGTGGTCCCTAAGGATGTCCATATCGATTTGAATATGTTGTAGTTGCTCTGCAATGGACTAGATGGAAGCAGTGCTACAATGTTTCTTGGAGAGCGAGCTAGAGAAATATCTTCGACATCCTTTGTTTCCCAACCGGCTGAGTTGGTGGAGGACGAACTGTGACTTGGCTAGGGACGCCCTGCCATGGCATGTTGGCCCCTCCCTCAGCAGGGTCAGCCCCATTGGCGAGGCATATTGAAATTGACAGAGGTTAACGATCAACTAAGAGTAGAGGCCAAGGAGAGGCCTTCATAGAACCTGTAAGAGAAAATGCAATACCCAATACCACAAAGTCGTTGCCCTAAAAGAGTATACACTAGAAGACCGACACAACAAACAATGAGATAAAATAGGCAAGAATTCACCTAGGCTAGAGAGCTGAACTGGGTAGACCCCGCCCATGACCCAATTATTTTGTTAAAATAGACAACACATCCCCAATTGCATAGGGGGTAACTTTAGTGACATCGACCTAGAGTGGGCACCCGTACCACCAATAGAACTAACTAGAGATCGAGATAGCACCCCCACACCAATGGCAACTAGAAAAAACTACTTACATAGAGCCAACAACGAAGCGACTGCCAACACGCAAAAACAAAACCCTCCAACTATAATGATATGCAGAAAAGGTTAAAGACACACAGACCTTACCCCACGCACAAGAAGGGAGTTCTAGGAGCTTTTGAATTCACGAGGAGGACCTGAAGCTGGCTATGGCATGGAAGCTACACAAAACTTAGTCAGCTCGGGTGTCTAGATCCTAGTGGCAGACCAGGAGGTAGATCCCAACCCAAGCTAGAAAACCATTGTCTTCCACTTCGCTCCTCAACCAAGGCCAAAACCCCAGTGAGCTAACATGGAACCAGACACTGACACCTCTAATCTCCTCCCGACCCAAATTCATCACGCAAACTTCCAAACTGGAGTGAAACGCTCAGCAAACCTCAAATTTAACAACAAAATGCATGAGAGAAATCATTGTGCAAGGGAATTAAATGCAAGGACAATGCATGAGTAAGGATTTAATGACCACTTGGAGGAGGAGCAGGCCCCAATGGCCTCGCATGTGACATATGTACATGCTCTTGATCACCCCCATCGGGGGCATAATTCTCATTTTATTATTTTAAGTAGTATTTTATAATTTTCCTTAAGAGGCTCATTTCAGACCTCAAATATACCTCATGCTTCAATTTTGTGGACTAGAGGTCAACTAGCATATATCTTCACTAAACCATTAACAAGAATTGTTTGAATTTGAAAAACAATTCTTAAGCTTTGTTATAGCTAAACAATGTAACAATTGAGATTAAGGGATAGTATTAAAATATAATCTAATATCACACATTGAATGAGTATGCATATATTAATCAGTCAAGTGATTAATTTATTCGGTCTTTTGCTTTTTATGAAAAATAGTTAATTTGTTAAGTAAGTATTGGTATTTGACAATATTAAACTTTTATAGTTATTGATCCAATCTACTGTAAATCATCTGTTTAATAATAAGAAAAGTAAATTATACCCACAGTAATTTCCCATTTTCATACTTGTATATGCCCATAATTTAACAATTTTTTTTGTTTGTACAGAAACACCTTAACGGATCCTGTCATGGAAGAGACGAGTGCATATGACGGTGAGGATTCCGGGCAGAAATATTTTGTATGTGGTGGTCCCGGGATGTTATTCATGTGCCAGTCTTGAGATTGGCTCAAGCTGAAAAAACCGAACAAAGCAAATACATGCACTTAAATATGAAGGAGAAGCTTTGGGTAAGTAAGGTTGTAAATTTTTTTATTAAAATTTTCAATTTCTCATTTTTTATTCTTATTTCTAAATGTTTTTTTCCATTACAACATGTACTTATATTTATTTACATGATGAAAAAATAGAAAAATGGTAACTAAGTAAAATGGTGGTCACATAATTTAAAAATGAGAAATTTATAAATTGTATTGTTATTGCTCACTTGGTTTGTATGTGGTGTCTATTGAATTATTCGATTAATGGTCTTTTAAGCAATTTCCCTATTAAAATATCATATTAAATAATTATAATTTTTTTAAAAATATAATAATAATTATTTTTTTAATTTAGTATTAAAATGTTATGCTAAAGGTTTTTGAAGTTATTAATTTTAAAAATTATGAATAAAATATTATTGTATCATCATTTTTTAAATGATTTTTAATTTAAATTATTATTATTTTAACAATATAATTATAGTTTTTATAATTAATTATTTTAATTGAATGTAGATATAATTAGGTAAATTGTTATTATCTTAACATATAAAATATTTAAACTTATAATGAATATGTCTTTGTAATACTTTTAAATTTCCATAATTTGATGATTTAAAATTAAATTAAAATATATATTCTTTTGAGATATAATTGTTGAATCTAATTTTGATTAAAGTAGTCAAAACCACTTGTATTAAACCAAAAAAGCAAAAAACTATGTTGTCAAAGTGAGAACGAATAGCAAAGGGAAAGAGAAAATGTATAGCAAAAGGTTATTGAATATTGATGTTTGTGAGACAAGAAGGGACTCAACTAGTAAGTTGTCATCAATCAGATATTCTTTTGTTGTTAATCACTGTATTGGAATGGATGGATGCTTGACAAATTGTTACTGCTAAATAGAGCATTGATTTTAATGACGTCATGGTTGATGAACCTCTGCATACCCTCGTTGAGAGACAATGAGTGGCGGGTGTGAAAGAGGTGAATTTGGAAACTCG
>APFE030782172.1:0-16114 GCA_000404065.3 Pinus taeda
CCTTTGTCCATGAGCTTGTTGTTTGCTTGAACCTTCATCTTGGTTCTGATTGCAGCTCCTTCCACTTGTGCTTGCAGGATAATATCTGCCTCTGTTTTGGCTTCTTCCATGATCTCTGTTATTTGCCTTGCCTCGGCCTTTTCTTTGGCTGAAAGACATCTAAGTCTTGAATGCTTGCTCAAAAGAGGAATCTGTTCCTCTACTCAGTCTGTGTTCATGAGACATAAGAGAAGCACTCAGTTCATCTACCGTGAACTGCGAGAGATCTTTTGTTTCTTCTATTGCTACTACAACAGCTTCAAACCTTGAGGGTAAACATCTCAAGATCTTCTCTATGATCCTTCTTTCTTCAAGGATTTCACCATGAGATCTAATCTAGGTTATCAGCCCAATAACCTGAGTGAAGAATGAATCTATTGTATCAGATTCCTTCATGCTGAGTGTTTCAAAGTCTCTCCTCAACATCTGCAACTTTGCAGTCTTCACCTTCTCCATGCCTTGATAGGCAGTCTTGAGAATATCCCATGCTTCTTTGGACTTTGTTGCTGCTGCAATCCGTGGAAAGACACTTTCATGTACTGATTGGAAGAGGAAAAAGAGGGCTTCGGCATCCTTCTTCTTGTCACTCTTCAACTGGTCTTTTTCTGCTACTGTCAAAGCAGCCAACGCTGTTGCATCTGCAGGTTCAGCATAACCAGTTTCAACCAGCTCCCATATTCCTTGAGAAGCGAACAATGCTTTCATTTTTATGGACCAATCACTATGATTTTTCCCATTAAACTGTGGCAGTTGGGAATTTGTCAAACATGTTCCAGCATCTGCCATCTTAAAAGAAAAAATACTGACTGTAAAATTAAAAACAAGCAAAAACTTTCTCTGCTGGAAAAATCTGCTCTTCAAACTTCTTACAGCTCCTACAGTGAAAAACAAACTCTGTTTTTGACTCACTGAGTGCCTAGACTAGCTGTGATACCATGTTGGAATTTTATGGTGAATTCCATAACACAAAAGACCAGAGAACAATACTCTGATACAATGGTGGAATTTTCTGCTAAATTCCTAAACAAACAGACAACACAAAACTGCTCTGTTTCTGCACAAAAAACTGATAATTTTGTTTTCTGGACTTGGTGTTGCAGCAACAGGAATCGGTGTTGCAGCAACGCTGATCGTGGTGTTGCAGCAACAGGAAAAATACTCTGTTTTTTTTGTTAACACAGAAAAAACAGAAAACTGTTTTTGACGCTAAGTCACTTTAAGAAAATTGACGCTTTGTGTAACAACAACTAAAACAAGGGGCGTCAAATCACTAATAGACTTACTGAGAAATAAAAAAGTGTTTTTGACACTTGGTGTAACAACAACTGAAAATCAGCAAAACAGTAAACTTGTATTTCTAAGCAATAAACAAGCTGACACAGAAAACTAACTGTTACAAGAGGAATGCTTCAATTGCAGAAATCGATTTTCTATCTCAGAAAATTGCAGGTTCAGCACTGCTGTGCAATTACAGAAGAGACACACACTTATTCTTCTAACCTTCGCTCAAAGTACAAAAATAGAACTGTTGTTCAGAAACATTTGCACTCACACAGAAAACAGAACTGCTGTTCTTTTCTGCTTACGCTGCCTGTCTTAGAAAAAACAGGACTGTTGTGCGTTACATTTATAGGAAAAAAAAATATCTGATTAAACTATAAACTAAGCAAAAATATCTGCTGATGTTTATCTTTGTATTTATTGCAGAAGACGGTGATGACTTTTCAGCAAAAATAAGACAGCTGTCTGCAGGGGATTTAATTCTGAATTTAAAGTTCAAAATATCAGTGGATTTTTGCGGCACTGAACAATGTGAAATTACTACTGTAGATTAGATCTTTGTTCAGCATTTATGTGATGCAGTTGGAATTAAATTCCAAAATATTCCATTTCTGATTCTTATGGAGAGACTGGGATGAGTCACTCTCTTTGACTAATACAAGAGATGTGGTCTGACCTGATACAGTCATGGGCTGTAGATTGTGTTTCTTCTTCAAAAGTCTAGTTGTTATCTGCATGTCTATATATGTTATGCACTACTACGTAGTTGTGATATTGTTGCTTGGATGCTTCATCTCTCACTTGTGAAAACTAAATCGAATGTCGTGACTTTATTGCGGTTGAAATATAGTTGATATTGTAATAAAATACAATTTTATTTTCACGGGTAGCGTGATTGAATTCTTTTCCCTCGGTTGTAATTTTCTTCTCCCTAATTATATTTTATGTAATTATATTTCATGTGATTATATATTTGATTGTTAGGATTATTTGTTATTATTAGATAGAGTTAATTTTTAAGAGGTTGTTTAGACATAGTTAAATGTGAAGGATTTTTTTATCTAATTATTTGATAAGTTATTGGATGTTAATATATTTTCTTTCTGAAATAAGTGATGGTGTGTTTAAGATAGTATGTTTATCTTATGATTTATTTATATTTGTATTATTACATAGTTTAATAAAAAGTTCTCAAGAAAAAAATTGTGTAATAATTTT
The DNA here is from genome assembly GCA_000404065.3 of Pinus taeda. Lineage (NCBI taxonomy): Eukaryota > Viridiplantae > Streptophyta > Pinopsida > Pinales > Pinaceae > Pinus > Pinus taeda. The sequence continues at coordinate 2,539 of APFE030782172.1, forward strand.
TTTTTTCTTGTATTTTTACATGGTATCATAGCCGCTCCCCACTGCCTCATTAGTAGGTCCATAGAAATTGAAAATTAATAGTAGATACGTTTGTTGTGAGTATTAAAATAAGTTGTTTTTCCACCGTTTGAGCATTGACTACATTTGTTGCTCAAGGAACGAAGAGATTTGAAAAGGGCCTTGCTCCCCAATGCCTCATGAGTAGGCCCATAGAAATCGAAAATCAATAATAGATAAGTTTGTTGTGAGCATTAGAATAAGTTGTTTTTCCACCATTTGAGCATTGACTACATTTGTTGCTCAAGGAGCGAAGAGATTTAAAAAGGGCCTTGCTATACTCTCGAAGCACACTATGTTCTAGGATAGGGACACTCAAAAATGGAAAACAAAATATGAGAAGGATTTGAAAAGGGCCTTGCCATACTCTCGAAGCACGCTATGTTCTAGGATAGGGGAACTCGGAAATGGAATACAAAAATATGAGAAGGGTTGTAGGCCACTGGTGAGACAATTGCATACTCAAGAGACTACATCACTCAACACTCACTTGCATTCATTAGGCCAACAAACTCTTACATATATAGGATTACGTTATTATTCAACAAATTCCTAAAATATCTAATTCGCCAACTCATCAAAGATTAATTAAGAAAACATTGCTAATGACACATAACAAGTTTTAATTATATGAGAATCTTCTATATTTCTCCATTATTCCAATGCTCCCCCTTAATGGAGAATTGTCTTTTCCACCTCCCTTGTCCCATCATTATTGTAGAGTTCTACATTCTTTTGTAATGGTATTGATACTACCATACATTGGTCATTTTTTGAATCTTTTGTAACTCCTTGGTATATTTACTTTTCTGTAACCGATGTTTATGCACCTTTTCTCCATATCTCAAGACCTAATCAATAATGTGATGTGCCAATGTCTTTCATTTCAAACCCTTACGAGAATTTTCCTTTAACTTCATCAATTAACTTAGAAACATCCCTTATTATAGTAAGATCATCAACATACATAGAAATCGTAATAAAATGCCCTTTTTGATATGTATACTTTTTCTTTAGAACCTTTATGAACAAAGAAAGAATCAATCTTCACATGCTATGATCTTGGTGCATATTTCAATCCATATAAAGCTTTCTTTAACTTGCACACAACGTCCTTTTAACCCTTTTAACAAGACCTTTTGGATGAACCAAGGTATACCTCTTGTTTTAGTTCCCCATTCAAGAAGACACACATCTAGTTGATGTAGTTTCCATTTATGTTTTGTAGCTAAATCATTCATCAATCTAATTGTATTTAAATTAGCTACAGATGCAAAGGATTATACATAATAAATTCCCTCTTTTTGTTAGTATCTTTTTGCAAATAACCTAGCTTTATGTTTATATATATTCCCATGAACTTTAAATTTAGGTTTGAATAACCATTTGGATCCTATGGGTACCATATTTTCATGAAATTCCATTAAATCTTAAGTATATTTATTCATTATAGACTCATATTCTTCCTTAATTTCATCTCTCCACTCTTTATGCTCATTAGCTTCTTCAAAATTCAAAGGTTCTATGACATTTATAACTTTAGTCATCAAGGCGAAATGTTTAAATCTTACTGGTGGTTGAGTTTGATGAGATGATCTTCTTGGTACTTCGTCTATTTCATCTCTTCTCTTGCTTCATGTGAATCATATCTTCCTCTTCATTGCATTGTGGTTGTTAGAGGTGTTCATGTCATTGGATTATTTTTCTTTCTATTCATGGTTATCATCTGCTTCCTTTTTTACATCATCATATTGATAAGTAATATGTCACCCATCGTACCTGTCATTCTTATGGCCTTCACTTGCAACCACATGAAATAATACATATCTTCTTGAAAAATTTTTATGCGTGGAAGGATCAAACAAATTATATGCTTTATGATCAAGACAGTAACCTATGAAAATACACTTGATAAATTTTGCATCAAGATTCCTCCTATCTTCTTTCAAAACATAAGAAAATGTTTTTCTTTCGAAGATTCTCAAATGGATTACTACTAGTTTATAACCATAAAGTGCTTGAAAAGGAGTCTAATGATCTAATATTTTAGTTTGAATTCTAATTTTTAAGTAAACAACAATGAAAAATCATCGACCTACAAATAGTTAGTAAGATTCTTACCTTTTCACATGCTCCATGCACATTGTACTAGGATTTTATTCTTCCTTTTAGCTACTCCATTATTTTATGGAGTATATGGTAAAGTGTATTTTTGTACAATTTCTAGGGAGTTCTAGTACTTGATGAATTCATTTGAAATATATTCTCCCCCTTGTTGTGATTAGAAGATCTTGATGTGTCTTATTCTGTGCTTTTCAACTAGATTGTTGAACTACTTAAAATATTGAAATACATAACTCTTGTTTTTGATGATGTATATTTAGTAAAATCATCAATAAAGATCAAGAAGTAATATGCTCCAACCTAATCATCTATTGCACATAGGACCACATACATATGTATGCCCAATTTCTAGAACATCTATATTCCTTTTATCTATATGAGTAGGGAACTCTTCCCTATTCATCTTCCCTAATGCACACCCTTCACATGTAGAATATTCATTCTTAATTATTGAAAGAACTTCTACCATTCCTTGTTTTTGATGTAGCGATAGATCATGATAATTAACGTGGCCATGCCTTTGATGCTAAAGAGCTTTTGTTTTCATTGTTGTGGGTGAAAATTCTTGATGAATTTTGGTTGTCACATTGAGCTTAATAAACCTCGAATTCAAATTCCCATTGCAATGACCTCGAATAGATTCTACATGTCTTTCACCACATAATGCAAATTTACAGATTCCACTTTCAAACCCTGATATGTTATAGTATAGACTTTGTTAATTTTAGTTAATAATGGTATGTTCTATACTTAATACAATTTACTTCAATGTTCCTTTAACAACCCAATAACAATTTCAAATTATTTCTAGTAGCAATCACATTAACCATTAATCACATTGATAGTAAATGTATATATAACATAAAACAAAATGCAGAAGAGAAGACAAGACACAAGAACATTAGATTTGGCGGATCCAAAGGAAAAACCCTAATGTGGGGAAATTGTTTGATCAATTCTTCTTATTACTAAATCAAAAGTTCAATAGAGAGAGAGAGTATGAAATTCAAATTTACTTGCCCAATACAAAGTAAAAAAACCTTGTAAATTTCTATAGTCAACTGCAGTCAAAGCCAACACTGGTCAAAACAATAGTCAAACACCTCCTTAAAAGCTTGTTCAAAGGAAGTCAAACTCAGCCTCCAATAGTGGTCGAAGCCAACTCAAAAAAATAACAAAATTTTTGGTCAAACTCATTCAGCTTTGTGGTGAAACAGGCATGTGTTCAATGTAGCCTAAGAAAATTGAAATTCTGCCCCAAAACTCATAGTAAAAAATTGTCGAAATCATATTAGTCAACTCTGGTCAAACAATATGAAATTGTGTAATTTCGATTATGCAATTTAGCCCAGAAAAATTCAACCTGCTTACCACATGTGTGAGAGATAGGGGTTTTCCAATAGTTGTACAAAATAATCTGATGAGGAGAGAGAAGAATGCGTGAGTGATGGATGTCCAAATGAGGTGTGAGGTCTCTTATATTTACACACTTTGCTGTGGGTCAAGAGACACATCCATTGAGCTTCTTGAGCCTATATAATGATGAAATCGACCTGATCAATTTCAAAATGAGTGTTGGGTCGTGTTATTTTTTTTGGAACCTATATTAGGTGGGCAGATCTACCTGTGGTGCATGAATTTTGCACATGGTTTTGGGCACGATGGTTTTCGGTCCATGGTATTTTGTAGATCCAATTAAGGGAACTATGATTATGTTCTATTCCAAGGCTGATGGATTGGAGTTTATGGATTCTTCAGCATGTATATATATGTATTGTAAAATCAAAAGGAATATAATGAAAAATCAATCTAGTAGTCTTGGTTTTGGGATCCAGGGAAAAATCTTTGTCTATATTTTTTTTATGTGTTATGTTCTCGCTATTGTTTATTTTCTATTTTTTTAGAATTCATATGCAGGTAAGTTTTGTACGGTGTTACCTACAATGAGCGGCAATAAATTAAAAATCACACTTTTTTTTGTCTAAATGAGATCATGTTTATATCCATCATGGATGCGTTAAAAAGAGGAATCCAATTCAATCATCATCTCCATAAAATTAGTTGTCCCAAGGTCAAATTTGGCCCTAGTTTCCAATTTTTAACAGACTGAGATTAAATTCTTCTTAATAATAGGCACATGCATCACTTTGTGAATTACTTTAACATGAACATTAGGTAACATCACTGATATCTCACCGTATTATTTATTTAGTGTAGATGATGATCTCGAAGATATATATTTGTAACATTGTCAGTTTCCTGAAAGTTCTCAAACCAATGCTTATTATATGGCATATAAGTGGAGGCTCCAAAATAAACAAACCAAGTATTTTGATCATATATTTTAGTAGATAGTGAAACATCTATAACACATAATGTAAAGTTTTTTGTGTCATCATTCATCATTTCTCCTTTATTAACAAAATTACCAGTGTGCTTCTTATTTCTATGTCTGGACTAATGGTATTTATTTTACTTGTAATCTCTAGAGTAGTGCCCAAACTTGCCACAGTAATGAAATTTAATATCAAGCTTTGGAAATGTCATACTTGGTTGTGGTTTTGCAAATGGTGGCTTACAAAATCATGGCTTTTCCATGTGGTGAATTTCCTCCTTTATTACATTCCTAAGGTTTCCTCTAAAATGGTGGTTTTTGCTTTTCCCTCAACACCAAATTAAAACTTTGAGATTTAAGGTTCCTTCACCTTTCTTCTTATTGCATAAATATACCTTCCAACTCTTAAAATGTGGGAGCCTTCTCTCCTTTCGTAAGAACTATGATGAACATTTGATGCTCATTTATCATTCCATTTAAGGTTATAGTGACTATATCAATGCTAAATACTTCTTGACCTATATCTCGAAGAGTATATTTAAAGTACTTAATTCATGCAAATGGTGGCTTACCAAATCATGGATTTTCCATGTGGTGAATTTCCTCCTTTATTACGTTTCCAAGGTTTCTTCTAGAATGGTGGTTTCCCATTTTCCCTCAACACCAAATCAAAACTTTGAGATTTAAGGTTCCTTCACATTTCTTCTTATTCCATAAATATACCTGCCAACTCTTAAAATGTGGGAGCCTTATCCCCTTTCATAAGAGCTATGATGAACATTTGATACTCATATATCATTCCATTTAAGGTTATAGTGACTAGGTCAATGCTAAATACTTCTTGACCTATATCTTGAAGAGTATATTTAAAGTCCTTAATTCATGAAATAAAATTACTAATTCTTTATTTTCTCCCATTTTATATAGAAAATTTTACTCTTTAGAGACAAGAGTCAATTTTTATCGTTCAATTAATACAAATCCTTATGTGTTGTGAATGTCTCATTTAATGTATTTTAATCTTTGATATGTAGTATAATGTTGTCTTTTACATACATTTTCAGTAGAATTGTTGGCGTAGTCTCTCTCTTCTCCCATTCTTAAATTGGTTTAGTTGTAGGTCCTGCAACCTCCTCTAGATTCACTTCATCACCACTTGTTATTAACCAGACATTGTATCCTTCAACCAATGTCTACATTTTAGACTTCCAACTCACGTAATTAGTGCCATCCAAATTGTTTTTCTTTATTTATCTATTATTATGATAAATAATTAGACTTATCTAACATAAAAATCAGTCAACTATTTTTAAGGCCACACACAACAATGAACTATTTAAAAAGAAGCATATATATTTTAAGAAAATTTCAAATAACATTAAACCAAGTTTATGAAATTTCATAGGAGTTGAATCTGTAGCAGCTCCTCGCTTACTTCCACATCTTCATTCATCATGGCCTGCAACCTTATATATACCTTATTCTTTCAATTTTTATTATTTTTATGTAAAGTTAACACGGATTGATAGAGAGCGTCCTAACATGTGAACATCAATATGAGGACCTAGATATATATAAGAATCAACTAACACTTTTTTCCTATACCTTATGAATCCCACAATTTAATGGTGACTTAAATAAACGACATTACAATGGAATTTATTGACAAATATGCATGAAGGAGTCTAATGTGAGCTCAAAAACTAATGACACATTTCTTTCCAACTCTTTCCTTTATATTCCTAATCTCTTCTTCTCATTCGCACATTCATGAGTTAGATACAAATGCCCTCATTCCCCATAAGGATGCCTCTTATTAAGGATGCCAACGTAAGGATGACAACATAAGGATGCCTCTTATTAATAGTCCTATCCCTCTATTCATTCAAGTATCAGATTCCCCAAAATGTGATACTTGTACTCTATAGGGTGCATCTCTACTTGTTTCTAGATATGTTTCTTGGAGCATATCAGTTCTCACAAATGTGTGTTTGGTAGAAGAAATAGAACCCCATTTCGACATACCGTATCTTTCTAGTTCCCTGTATAATCTCATTTATATATAATCCAATCATGAACACCTATTGGAATAACCAAAAAAGATGTGAGTAGGAAAGATGTGATTTGTGAGACAAGAGATATTAAGAGGTTTTTTCCAAGGGCTGTATCAATTTTTGATCTAGACAAATAGCTTGTTTGGAACTCATGGTTGTCATCTTCTTTTAACAAAATGGGATCACAACGACATTGGGTTATTCTTTTTCAAGTTTGTTTTGCATTGCTAAGTTCTTGTTTGTAGCACATTTTATTCATTTTATTAATTCTCTTATTTTCTTCTTTCATTTATTATATACTCATCACTCACCATTTCCTTGCTGGCTTTTATTTCTAGGGTTGCGTATCAGATATGCTTCTAGAGGTATTGGTGGAGCAGGTGAAGCCCCATTTCTCAGGTCTCGTGGGGTAGAAATGATGAGATTTACATTGTAGTCTTGACAGATAGAATATTACTGGCCATTGTAAGGAGTTGTTCTAACAAAGTCTCCTACTCTAAAAGAGAGGAAAAGGGGGCCTTGAACGGGAGATGTGAAAAAGACATTGGAGGTATCACAAAGGACTTATTTCTTGAATGGAGACTTTGAAGAAGATGTATTCATTCTTCAACTAGAATATTTTGTTGTAAAGGAAAAATAATGGAAAAGATGTAATTATCATACAATCTCAAACAAGAATTTCAAGCTCGGTATGAAAAGTTAGGAAACCATAATATGAAATTAAATTTATCACTTTAATCATGATGCTGGAACTCTTTTTGTGAATAAAGTTTGAAAAACTATTGTATATCTTGTGGTTTATGTAGATGTTCTATTAATAATAGGGAATAATGAAAACTATCTTACGTCCATAAAGAAAATGTTGAAGAAGGGTTTTGATATGACATATTTGGGAGACCTTCACTACTACATGGGGATTGAAGTAACCCACCATCCCAGTATATATTCCTCTCTCAAAATAAGTACCTTAGATAAATTTTTAATATATTTGGAATGATTACATGCAATCCTTTATATACACTAAGGAAACAAAAACTAATTATTAAAATAAATGAAGGGAATGAATTTAAGGATACAAAAAGGTATAAATGTCTTACGATAAGTCTTGTTTACCTAATCACTACCAAACTAGATATTTCATTTTCCATAGGAATTATACCCAGATTTATGCAACAACCTTATGAAGGACATTGTTCTATTACAAAATCATTTCTAATCTACTTGAAAGGAAACCAAGACTTTGCACTGAAATATTCACATGTGGATGACTTGAGTTCAAATGAATATTCTTATTTAGACTTTAATGAAGACAAATAAAAAGGAGTATCTCCTTTATTATATTTTATGAGTCTTCGATTGATAGTTGTCTCTTGGAGGTTAAACAAACAATGAGTTTTAGAAGGTTACATGAAAGATGGAAAATATGTGGCGATAATACAAGAAACAAATTAGATTGTGCGGATTAGGAAAGTCTTTAATACTTGTAGGAAAAAGAATGAATTCTACTCATATTATTGTCGAAAATACTTATGCAAATAAATTCATCTTCCATGATCGAACCAAGAACATCAACACAAAGGATCATTTTATTCGATAATATGTGAAGATTAATACTATACATCAAATAAATTGTTCCACAAATGAGAAAATTGGAAACATCTTCACTAAATCACTTGAAAGAGAAACTTTTTAATTAGAATAATGGCTGGGCTCATTAACATCCCTTCATATTAAGGGGTGAATGTGATATGTAAATATAAGAAATATGAACCACTAGAATATGAAGAGACATTAGACCTTGGAATTTGCAACTAAAGGTCATGACATTTTGTATAGTATGAACTTTTAATTGAAAATGAATCCAATGTGCATTGTTGGTTCTTATCAATATCATATTTGCATCATATTTAGTTTACAACATTTTTTTGAATTCAGTTTTTTAATCCTGCATTTTCCCTAATTCCATTTTCTTTGTCATCTTTTACTCTAACACTTACCATAACATTGTCCATTTCTTACCCTTGCATCTATTCTTTAAACCATGATAAAATTAATCAACTAGTCATAATAAATGGTAATGACACTCGTGGCTTATTAATAAATTCGTTGCAAATTAGTTTCCCAATGCTATTTTTTAGGAACAACAATAAACAGTGAATGAACCATGGAGTGTAATCTCTCTCTTTTCATATTAACATATTTCATCCTATCGTGAACATGACACATGTCAATTCATAGATGTTTTATTTCATGAGTAATGCTATGTGTCTATTTGTTAAAATTAAATGCATGTTATAGCTTGAACATATAATATTATTATTGTTTCATGACATGTGTGTATCTTTCAACAACTTATTATGTAGTTCATGCAATCCCACCTTTAACATATATAATGGGAAAAAAATATATAGTTAAATCATTGAATTTAATCTCAACATTTCACTTATCTCCTACAAGTTTCGTGAAGCTCATAAAAAGGATAAAGAAACTTTTTGTTTTTTCAAATAAAACTATTTTACGAAAAAAAATTGATATTGATTACTATTGGTGAAAGTTTATATCTTCTACGTTTTTCATGAAGTTCTAATGTGAACATTCATTAAGAAAAAGCATCACCAACATCACAAAGCCTAAAATTTTGAATACAACAATGAGAATTTTGATTCTATTCATTCATTTTATAGCATCATTATACCCTCACTCCTTTTTCCTCTACAATGATCATTCACATTTTCTCAAATTCATGCATATTTGTCTATCAAGCTCTTTCAGTTTTTGCTTCTTATTTGTAGCACCATTGGTATCAATGTGACAATACTTGCAATTTTTTTAGAGTACCCCATAGATCTCTTCCTTTTCACCTCATCCAAAGCCCATGATTAAGGAGACATGTCCTTTGTAGCATTAATACTTGGAACAACATTTATAAAGTTTGGTGATATTCATAAGAAAATATAGGAATATAGTAATATAATTTTTACTATGCATTTTTTCATGGTTTGAAAAACAGGATGAGTGATCAATAACTCCAATAATAAAAACCAAGATATTAAATTATTAATGTAGTCAAGTTAATTTATCATGTTCTTACAACCGACAATACAAGTAGAATTATGACCTTTTAGAAAAGGCCTAAATGTCTATTACAATTTCTTTTCTTTTGAGATCTAGAATGAATGTGACTCCTAGGGTTAAATATGATGAGATGCACAAAAATATTTGATTCGATGATCGTGCTTAAAAAAATTTTGTTACCATTTTAAAAATTTGAAATTCCCTTAAAAATGGGTTCAATTTGTATATATATAACTTCTCAAAATATCATTTCACTTCCAAGTTACCCTATAAATCGTGGTTTGAAAACAACATTATCGATCAAAAGTTGGGGCACTAGAGATTTATTTTGAAAGTGAACACTCCAATTAGAACAAAGCTTGTGGATTTATCTCATCGAGAAATTACTTACTTGGGATGTTCTCATCAAATGAGGTTGGTTTGCACCAAACAAATTCCTTCTATGCAGAGGAAAATTGTGTTTCACTTGTTTGTCCATTGTAGTTATGTCGATGAGGTTATTGATATCATATGGAGAATGTTTTGGTTGATTGTTTTAGATTTTAGTTTTTGGATAAGCATGTTAACATTCTCCAAGGTCTTCCCTTTATATTTTCAAATCTCTTATGGATAGCTTAGAATCTATATATTTTATAGGATTGGTTCATGCCTCCTAAACCTAATGCAACCAAGATCATCTCTATCTCTATGGACTTTTGATCAAAACCAAATAAATCACTCACAAGATATCCTCAAATTCTTGAGCTGGATTATGATGTGCCACGCAGTCTCTTTACGGGGTCATTCAAGGTTAGTTGCCTCATTGGGGGGTGAGTGTAGTTCTCGATTTCATTCATTCACATTTTATGTATTGCATATATGCCCTATGCTATGGGTCCAACAATAATGTTGAATTCATTGCTCTCTCATTTCTTTGAGAGATACCTCGAAAGGAGGTAAAAATGATTCAAGTTATGGGTGATTCTAAATTGATGATTGATTGGGAAAATTATCGAGATAGGGTCAACAACATCAATCTTGAGACCATCTTACGTGACATTGAGTAGGTATTGCACTCCTTTAAATGGATTTCATATTGCCATATTCTTCATAAACTTATTAAGGAAGCTAATGCCTTGTCTAAAGAATATCTCTTGCTACAAAGTGAGTTTGCTTGCCTTTAAGAGTTTAATGAAGTCATGAAGGAGTCCATGTAGATGAGACCTTGATATGTTATAACTTTTATCAATGTAGAAGTCCATGTCTTTTCAGTTTTATGTATTTTTGAATGAGGGAATTAAGCAGAAGCATATGTTAGTCTAATAATGTTTTCATGCTACTTAAATAATTATTATGTTCACCTTTAAGAATGTATATATTCTTGTTATAAATATATCATTTTTTTCTTGTATCAAAAATTAAATCATATTTTTATTAGTAATGTTTTTATTGAAATTTCAAGTAGAAAAATATTATTTAAAATACATTTTGTTAAAATGTATGTTCAATTTATTCTTTGTGAATTAAAATATAGTTTAAAATTTTATCTGGAATTAAATAAAAATATATATCTTAATTTTTTATATATGAATGAATGTTATATTTGTTATTAATTATTTTATTAAAATTTCAAATAACATTATTCAAAACTCATTTTACCATTAATCACATCATTGATTTTGAATCAACTTTTGGAAAAAATCATATCTCACATAAGGTATAAATAACATAGATGCGTCATCTCTGTTATTTATAACATAGATGCGTCATCTCTGTTATTTATACTTTATGTGAGTTTCATCCTTGTTCTCACGATGAATCACAAAACATTGACTCAAATCAATGATTTGATTAATTGGAAATGCATTTTTAATAATGATATAGATCATAGAATTCTGAAATCTATATCAATAACCTCATTAATTAAAAAGAAAATATTTGTTTAAAATAAATTTTGTTAAAATATATATTTAATTTATTACTGTAAATAAAATATAATTTTGAATTTTAATTCAAATAATAAAAATATATTTTAAAATCTAAAATTAAAAATAACCGAAACATTTATTTTAAATATTTATATAAAATATAAAATCATACTTCTTTTAATAACTAAATATTATATTATGAATCATATTTATAAATTAAAAATTAGCTTTTCCTCTTTATGTCTTCTTTGAATGAGAATATATCCTCTTTATGTACTCTTTGAATGAGAATATATGATGAATAACTTTGCAAAGTTACTATATGTCCCAATATATTTCTTTTTCATTAGAAATTCCATGGCTCTATAGAAATATGTTGTTGAACCTATAAACTTAAAAAAGCCCCTTTAACTATTAAGAGCTGTTATTTCCACGAAAGGACATATGGCATGATACTTGTAAACACATCTACAGACGAAATTTGTAAATAGATACATACGTAGCTCTACTCTTGGAAAATGATTACAAATCTCCATCCGGGCTGTGTCGTTCAACGATGGTATCCAGTCTTGGCTTCCATGAGGACTCCCGGTTGGCACCTTGAATTAAGGCTGCAAGAAATGCAGCAAGATCTTCTTTTCTAAGTCGAAGCTTCATCCGGAAGGTAGATCCGTCGGTGGAGTACGAAGAAGAAATAATCCTGACCCCGCCTCTGTTAATCTTATTAACTACATCATCAACTGCTCCTTCGTCACCGATCCGTCGGCTTTCATTATCTTTATCCGATGACGATGATCGATTATTCCTCGCAGCAGCACGTTACCCATATTGCCCTCTTCTGTATATACGCTGATGGAGACTTAAAACAGATGGCTATGCTATTCTTTTATCAAAGATGGAGTTTCAAAGGGAGATGCCTATGCTATTATATTATCAGAGACGGAGACATCAAACAGAGATACCTATGCCACTATACTCTCCGTGATTCCTTTTATACATCTTAGGGCTTGCTTATACAAGTGTTATGCATATATAGAAAGCAGTTTGGGTGAACCAAAGATGATTGAGGCTGACACGGAGGCTTTGGAGGCCACTACCATGAACATGGATAAGTTGGGGATTGAAGTTGCGATTTTCATACAAGAAATGTCTTTATAGAATACCTTGTTACGAAATAGTTTACACTCGAGAGTTGTTGACATGATTGGTAATAGAATATGTCATGTCTTTATAGAATATGTAATGGTTTGCGAAAAAACAGGTTAACATTTTGGAATCTCCATTCTGGGAACTAAAGTATCTTATAGCAATCATCCGCATAATTCGATGGGAGTGTTCCACCTTGAAAAGTGATCGGATTTAATAAAAAATAACGCTATTTTAAGATTGGAAAAATGCACAATGTTACAGACAAACTACCGTGTCTGTTTGTGAAATATACAAAGCAACCACCATGCATATTCATTGTTATTCTTTTTTTATATTAGGAAAGAATTTGAACAATTCGCACTTTTAAAATAAATTCTCCTTCTTTTCCGGTTATAAAACAAGTCTCTTCATCAATTCCTGTTTCTAAAATTTTTTGACATTTGAAACTAATATACAAAATGGGGCATTTGTGCGTTTGAGCGTTTTGCGGCGTTTGAATGTGCATGCACTTACCACAAACTGAACGTCCGGCGGAAAGCGGAATATGGGTGTGAACGCTGCCAAAAATCAGAATCGAGAGACAAATAAACGTCCCCAAGGTCATTAGATAGCGAGCTCCCGCATTACCGAAACCATTTTTCTTAGTCCGCCGAGTCGTGGACCAGGATCAAACTTGGGAACTAATTAGCAGACTTTCATGGGAAATACAAACGCCCGACTTTATTAGACTGCGCCCAATTCCTGATAGTGCGCTGTAATCGTTTCAAACTTAAATAAAATAATATATCGTTAAATGTCAAACTTAAATAAAATAATATATCCTTAATGTCAAATTTAAATAAAATAATTAATAAAATAATATATTGTTAAATCTC